>CM023359.1:61425807-61509651 GCA_013282895.1 Eriosoma lanigerum | reverse complement strand
TTTGACCTTCAACATGTGTCTTGAAAATTAAATTAGATAAAAATTTTTTTTTTTAATTTGACTATTAAACCGTTAATATTTGCTCTTTTCCAATGAATTTTAAAAACAAGTTGAAAAAGTTGACAAATTATACATTTATTATATGATCGTTATAACGTCACGTTGACATTCAACATGTGTTTTGAACATTGTTTTTGAAAAAAAATTTAAAAAATAAAAATATTTTAAATTTAATGTATTGCCGTTAAAATGTGATTTTGACCTTCAACATGTGATTTCAACATTGTTTTTGACACAAAAATTTATTTATTCTGATAACTTTATTTAACCGTTAATATTCACTTTTTTCTATGAATTTTGAAAAAAATGTGAAAAAGTTGACAAATTTTACATTCAATTTATGACCGTTTTGATGTCTTTTTAACATTGAAAATGTTTTTTGAACATTTTTTAAAACGAAAAAAATATTTTTTAAAATTATTTAAACGTAAATAATTTGCTATTTTACTGTGATTTTAGAGAAAAAAAATGGAAAAGTAGAAGAATTGTACATTTTATATATAACCGTTAAAGTATTTTGCATAATATTTTTGACAAAAAAAATTATTTTTCAAATTTAATTATTTAATTATTAAAATTCGCTTTTTTCCTATGAATTTTGAAAAAAAGTTGAAAATGTTGTCAAATTTTACATTCTATTTATGACCGTTATAACGTCACTATGACATTCAAAATTTGTCTTGAACATTGTTTTTTACAAAAAAATTAAAAAAGTATGTTACCCTCTTTACCCATGTTCAAAACTGAATTAATATAAATTTATCATGAAATATTAAAATTCAAAATAACGGAAACCATTTGAAATGTAATTAATACAATTATTTAATTTATATTACAATTATTGTGAAGTATAATTTTATTTTAGGTCGAATGTCATCCATATTTGTCACAAAATAAACTTAAGGAATTTTGTGAGAGTAATGGTGTGCTGTTAACAGCTTTTGGACCATTAGGGTCACCCAATAGGGCTTGGGCTAGACAAGAAGAAAAGGCTATTTTAGATGAACCTATTGTAAAACAAGTAGCTGATAAATATAAAAAAACTGTTGCTCAGATATTAATTAAATTTCAAGTATGTGCCTAATAATTTTAAATTTGTTTTATACGTCTGTTGTGGAGGTAAAGGTGACCAATAACGCACAACGCAATTTTTAAAAATAAATAAATAAATTTAATTTAATATAGCAATATTTAAATAAAAATAAATAATATAAATATATTATTTATATAACAAGCAGCAGTATTTAAATAAATAGCTTAAAACAAACAAACAAAACTGAACAACTAATAAAAACAATAGTTTTACAAATAAAGTTTACAAAAACAGTTTAATATGCGGAACAGTAGTTCGTATGGGTGTTGTTGTCGCTACGGGTCTCGATAAACGAGAGCGAGTTGGTGGCGATCGCGGTGGCTCACCGATCAACGCCGCCGTCGATACGTATCGATTTAGCGTAAACCGGTATTTGCATACGTTTCGGGCAGACCCGTCACGATAAGCAAATTGAAAGTCATAGGCCGTCGGGACGGACGAGTGAGATATGAACGGTCGTCAACACGACCGTGTCACGTATGAATTATTTTTGCAAACTTAACATTGACAAATTTAGATACAAAGAGGTATTATAGTCATACCAAAATCATCAAATCTAAAAAGACAAAAAGAAAATTTTAATATATTGGATTTTGATTTAACTGAAGAAGATATATAGATTTATTATTTATATATATATATATATACATTTGTTGGAACTATTAAATAGTAATACTCGTTATTTTGAATTCAATGCGTATGTATACTTATTATAAATTCTATGTATCAAAATATTTATAAATATTAAATACAATTTTTTTTAGTGGAAAACATTTGAAAGAGTATCCATTCTTTGATGAAGCATAATTCAAATAAAAATATAATTATCATAGCTAAAATTACTTTAATACTTTAATAACAATAATTTATTTATAACTGTATACTAAAAAGTAAAAGTATGATTAGACTTATTTAATTGTTAATAAAAATAAAATAAATTATTAAATGAATAAGGTAATGAATTTAATTTTACAAAAGTTATACTTTCTGTCTTTTCTATATCTGATCTCCCTATATGGGCAGTTCAACACTACATACATTATGTCGTCACCAGTATTCACTTTGTAGATCACTTTCCAGTAGAACAATAGTACCAATAAGCTAGTCGGCAAATCCAAATATAGTGGTTACTGGACACCAAGCATGTACTAGCCTACATGGATACCGGGTGCTACTCTTAACCAATTAGCACTTCAGTACCTAAATATTTTACTTTCTATCATTATTTTTTTGACAATATTCAGTTTTCTACAATATTTTAAAATTGTATACAGAAAATAAATCAATCCGTCCCAAAACTGTTATGTACTCATATTATGTATAACACCTAAGTGAATACTCAAAATAATTCCCTACATTCAAAACTGAATTAGTTATCACAGAATGTTTAAAATCAAATTAATGGAAACCAATTTTCCGTCATTTTTTGGTTTTTTTTCTTTTACCAAAGAAAGTCTTATATAAAGTCCAATATAAAAAGAAAATTTCTAAAGTATAATTTAATTTTAATTTTAAAAAACTACAAAATTATAATGTTTTTTCTTGCTTTACATTTGACGAATTCAATCAAACATTTAAATTCTTATGGTTTACACAATTTCTGCTGCTATAAAAAAATGTCTGGTATAAAATTCGAGATCCCTAAAAATCTCAAATCTCCTGAGGCCCGAGGGCTATGACCCCCTTACACCAATCCTTGATACGTGCCTGATTAAGATATTTGTATGTAACTATACTATTGTTGAACTATACAAATTTACAAGTAACGTAACACCGCACGTTTCAACATTTTCAGAAAATAGTTTGTTAGTCAAACTGAGGTCAAGGATTCTCATATTGAATTTTTCATTCAACGTTTTTATTAAGTACCTATATAAATGTTTTTGCGCCATAAAATAATTGTTTTCCCGCGCTCTCTTGAATTAGCCTGTACGGGCCTTCTGGACACTGTATACATCGGGTAATGTGCACGACCCAAACTGCCAGTAACGATCACGTATTGGTCAAAAGTATCATTGTCCAATTTATAGCGGGTAGTGTTCTCCAGCCCTCCAGGTCAGCCCATTTATTCCAGTTAAAGATTTGTCTCCGAGAAACTACATTCGCGTAGTAAAATCTATAGGTAATAGATACAAAATGCGGAATATATACTTGTATTGGTTCATTTACTTTGCACACTTTAACAAGTTATATTGCAATGGCCAATGGGCATGATAAATTGCCTATACAACCCGCCTTAGAAATTGACCGACTAGAACCCTCGTAATAATAATTATATTATCAAGTAATTTAAATGCTAGGGTAAATTAATTTTTGCATTCTGTCTTCAAAATTACATTAATCTACTTTTTTCAATTAGCTTAATCTTATTTAAACTGGTTCATATATCATATTTATTCAAATTTGAAACACATGAAAAATTGAAAGTCTATTTCGCGAAATCAGAATAAGAGATCTTTAAATAGTTAAGAAAGCACTTTAAAAAATAAATATAATGAAAAGTTAATATTTTTTTTTCAACATACAGGTAATTAAAGATTACATACATTACTACATTACAAAGAATCAATTTGTATAATTTACTAATTACCTATATGAAACTATTATCTAAAAATCTTGTTTTGCAATGAAATAATAAATAATCTATTTTGAATATGATCATTAAATGTACCTACCTAAATATTATGTATCTATTATGTATATATTATGTATCTTATGATTTTATTATAATATATTTATTACATAATATAGTTTATATAAGAAGTGACGCAGTGCCAATTAAAACTAAAATTATGTACCTATTATATTATTTGGACAAAACCCATATAAAACCCAATATTTTTTGTATTCGCATAGGTGGAGTTTTAGTTTTATATTTGGGGGGAATACATTTTATTTTCAACCGATAGAAACCATGGGAACTATATCCCTCCAAATCATACTTTTTAAGTTTTATATTGGTGACTTGATGAACTACACATAATTTAGGGGAATAAGCAAGCCTATCTTATTTGCACCTATGCATTTGGTTCTATTATAATTATACTTCTGAATGTAATTTCTAATTATTATCGATTTACAAGTATTATTTTTTTTCGATATCTCTGATAATAATAAATAGTAATTATGCAGATATAGGTCATAATAATGCACTTACATTACACTATGTTCTAAACCTAAGAAAAACCCTGCCTTGAGCGCATAATTACCGCAAGACAATGAGTGTTTGCCACCGTTAGTATATACTCATTAATTATTTGAATTTGATATTTTTGTTATCTCTTATCATTGAGGTTTTGTGTTGATAAAGGATTTTATGGTTCTTAGTGATTATGTTGTATGGTAATGGATAGATACAGTGAGGATCAGCAGTGAACATTACGCGCTGAATACGAAAATTTTGTACAATTATTGTGCATGTGCATCACAATGCACCAAACGAATTAACTGTTCGTCGCGGTTGATCCAAAAATTTGAAGAAAGCCGTGTCACATAGGACAAGAAAATCCCTGGATAACCAGTATAACAACGATAACAATGTGAAGCGAATGCTATTGTCGTATTCGATTCTGTTGTTATGAATCCAAGAATATCGCGTCGCTGTCGTATGTAAGAATTTCACATGTTCCCGGCAACAATGCAGATAATTTTAACAAAAGATTTGGACTTTATACACGTATAAGTTACGTGTAAATTTCTTAAGCATCACGTCGCTACGATTTTCTTGAATAACAACATTCGTTTCTCTCCAATCACTTCGAGAGTATTCACGAATTTTATTACCTATCTTGTGTGTCCCACTTTCAACAAATTTTCCGATTAACCGTTGGAGAATAGATTCATTTAGTGCATTGTGCGATGCCTAAGAATTGTACGGAGCTTCCGTATAGTCACCGCGTAATATTTGCCATTCTGGTAGTGAGTTTTCGTAATCAAAACTCACTGTATCTTTCCACTGCAAATTGCGATACAATAAAAACAATCACTTAAATTTATCATTTGAAAAGGGAAATACATTTTAAATTATTATATATTTGAATAATAATATATAATATTATAATAAAATAATGACTTATACGTATTTATAATACGTTAATTCATAATAAAATATATCATAGAATTCTATCTATTATTCTACTTAGCTACATTTTTAAAATTCGTCCATTATTACTTCTTCTAAATAATTTTTTTAACTGTTTATATATTATATTATCTATATGATTATTTTAAACACATAATATGTTCGTCCTGTGTTTTATACTTCTATCTAACCGTTCAAATTTCTTGGAAGATGATAGGATCCAATTTACCATAAACTTTCTCAAAAGATTCTTTGGTACAACAATATATCTGTCTTCTTTTGGCGCCTGTTTTCCCGTTATCTATACCGTCCGGGCACGTGTTATGAGCTTTCAGATATGTGAACACACTATTGTCGGTCTCATAGTAAGGGTTGTTGAGCCCCACATACACCATACTGAGATCTTTCTTCACATTGTAGACTAGTTTCCAGAAGAACAGCGGCACTGGTATGTTGGTTGGCAATTCCAGATAAAGTGGTTTCTGAACACCCTGCTTGTTGGGCAACGTACACACCCCATAACTGCCAGTGACGACCACGTATTTCTCATTGGTGTGTTGGGACAAAGTATTCCTGACATTGTTCTCCAGTTTAACCCATTCATTCTGGTTAAAGGTCTGCCACTGAGGAGCTGCGTTAGCAAAGTAAAACCTATTCAGAATTATATAATTGTATTGGTTAGTTAATAATAATAATAGTGTTTATGTAATTTAAAGATTGACCTCATTATTTTTCACACTATGTTTTTACATTTTCATTAATCTACTTTTTTAGTTGGCTAAACGTTGAATGGATATTTTTTATACTTGTTCATATGTCGTATCAGTTCATATTCGAAATACATAAAAAAGATTGAATGTCTGTTTCGCGAAATCGAAATAAAAAGTCGTTAAAAAGTTAATATTTCGACATTAAAATTAATAGGAAAAACAGATATACCAAATTTAGTGGTAATGACTATAGGTTTCGATTAAAAGATCTAATTATTATCAAATTAACATAAAAAATACAAAATTACATGTGATTGACTTTAAAAATGAAAATAAAATAAAGACTACAAATTAATATTGTTCAATAGTAATACCTTCTCAGAGTATTAAATACTATTATCAGCTGCTTAGTAATAATTAGCGTATTGTGTATGTCAAGAAATAAGGCTTATTAATATTAGCTACTAATTTTTCCATTTCCAATAATTTTTTTTTTTAATTAAAAAATGTTGAATGGCTATGATTAATATTATATTATGCTTTTATTTGTTCCAGTTCGCAATGCATATGAAACATTCAATGTCTGTTTCACGTAATTGAAATTAGAAATTGTTAAAAAATCAAGATTACAAAATATAAATTAATTAGATAAACATACATTCCATGTTTGATATATATATATAAATATGATTATATGTTTTCATTAAAAAATGAACATGTAAATACATGTCAAATAACTTGCACCATAAAAAATATAGAAAATGAAATATAGTAAAAAGTTAATATTTTTCAATATAACTAATGCTTGATGATAATAACCAATTTATATAATAATTATATTTGTGTTATTTATTACATATTTTTTCTTGGTTCAGTTTGAACTAAAAATATACGTATACCTAAATGGTTCTAATTGTATATATATTATATAATATCATTATTGAATAAGAAGTATTTTCGATTTCACTGATGACAACAAATAATAAATATGTAGATACCCAAGTCATATTGCACTTACGTTGCGGTCTGTTCAAAACCGAAGAAAAAATCTGCCTTAGCGGCATAATGACCTCGGGACAAAAAGAAATTGTCCTTATTTTTTATATACATATCGGCTAGTTCTTGCGAATCCAGAATTGTTTTCAGAGTAGTTTTCTTAAAAATATAATTTATTTATGTAAATAATATTGTTCATCCAAACTAAAATTTTATTATAGATGTATAGGTAGTTAATTTATAGTTTTTAGACAATCTATAATTCTATAAATATATAATAGTTAAAGATTATCGTAATATAATATTTTTATCCAAAAAATTTTATAATTTTTTGTGTATATGTCATTAATGTTATATCATTAATAATAATTGAAATTTATAATAAATTATTATACAAGTATATTCAAATTAAATATCGTAACTAATTGTAACTATAATATAATATATTTGCACAAAATTCAATACATTATGGACACAAACGAATTATTAAAGGAATCCATTTCCCGTAGTCGTCTTCTATTTTGTTGTTAAACTGTTAAGCCTTTAAATATTAACTTATTATTTACTTTTATTATTTCATAAAATAAGAAAATTCAGTTTTCTCCATTTATAGGTACATGTATTATACATACATCTAACAAATATTTTGCGACGAACGACATAGAATTTGCACATGTTCGTTGATAATTGTGTGACAAAGTATTTTTTTAAGACAACTATTAGACACACGATAATATTATAATACTGATATATAATATAATACATGTAATAAATTTACTTGTTTACCGACGTTGATATTTTGTGTTCACATCCGTCTTACCATAATATAATTAAATCATGATAAAGTCTATTTTTCATAATTTAAAATAAAAACAATATACGACGTCTATATAAATACATCAAATTATAATCATGTACGTTTAGTTCCTTCTCCATTCGTTGTTTTGTTTTGTGTGCTTGGTGTTTTTCTATAATAGCAGTATAACCTGGCTATAATAGAAGACATATTATGACCGAAATTAGAAATATATGTGTCTTATACAAACATTTAATGAATTGTGTTTCATTCAAATTTTCTTAATTTTTAAATTTCGCATAAAATTATGACGTCCTAGGCGTTTGCCTCTTTTGCACTACCTACCGAATCGAGCGGGCTCTGTAATGTGTATAGCTATTCGCAGACGTACGATATAAACATTATAATATTGATTTCTATTAATAGTGTTAGATAAAATATATTTACTTGCTCTGCAATTTTATATTTTGTGTCCACGTTCGTCTTGCCGTACAGTGCGTAGGTACTGTAGAATGGTGGCCTTCTTTTCGTTATCTGATGGTTGTCGAAGTACGGTGACCTCGAGCCGTACCAAGTGTAAAGACTGTTCTTGGTCGATTTGTCGAAGCATACTTTATATAGGGTCAGGAATGCATTTCTAGTGTTGAATCCGACCTTAACCACGGTATAATTTTTCTGGCATACATCGTTGGTAACCACCAGTTCCGACTTGGGGGTCTTCATGCATTTGAAGTCTGTGTACTTGAACACTTCACCGCGATACTCTAGCTTATTACCACCCTGGCATGTGACCGACACCTCGCTACCGCTGTCCTGTAACAATTTTGATTTGAAAGTCGTTTGCGTGCACGCCAAATTGAACTTATGTCCATATCTAATGTTTAAACTTTTCATTTCGTCCGGATAGATGATTGAGCTGTGTTCGACGTTCGACGTGTAGGGCACTGGCATTAACAGGGCATCATCCTCCGTAGACATCGACAGAGAACAATCTTGGTAAAATATGAAAAAAAATGTATAGAAACTAAAGTAGGTTTATTTTTTATTATCGTTTTTAAAACAATAATATTATCATATTATGGTTACAGATCAAATTATATATAGTTGTCATCTATATAATAGTAAAATATTTATATTATTTACATTTTAATTAATTTTTAAAAAAATTATAAAAAACCAAAAAAGAATAGGTGGTATTATATTATTACATTTATTATAATTATTTTGGAAAAATAAATTCCGAGTTATTTCGTTTAAGGTACCTTCTGTTTATTCTACATAATTGACAATTGTTGTAGTAATAATATTACACAAGTGATAGACTGACAGGCTTATTGTACTTTACTGATTATTATCTTTAGTATATATTATTAAAAAGAAAAACTTAAAAATTATTAACGTATAAATATTCATTATGAAAATTTGAACATTCTTATTTGAAAAAAAATATATATTGTCAAAGGATTAACTTTTAGTTGTAATATAAAGATAGTCGTATAATGGGAAAGTGATATAACACCTTATATGTCATACAAATAGAAATTAATATTTTTTTTTTTGACTAATACATAGACAATGTTAATTTTATTATAAGAACAAACAGGAAAAGTCCTAAATATTTTGAATAGATAACAAATTTAGTTAATATTGATTATATTATAATAAAGGCAATAAGAATAATTTATTAAATTTTACTTTTTTTAAATAATTATTTTTACAATTATAAATTGTTCTAATTTATATTTCTAATCGTCGTATTTTTGGAATCATCTTATTAAATTCCTCGATCACTTCGTCACAATCTCTATATTTTTTCATCTGTTATTCTATGAACATAAAAATAAGTGTGAAGTTTATCTTAAGTCATAATATGTCATTTAGTTATCATTTATTCGTTTGCATATGTTCCATTATTTATCAATTTCCATTTATTATATATTTTCAATGGTGAACAATCTGATAATTGTATTTATATGGTGCAGATTATTAAATTAATATTATATAATATATAAAATACTGAATTAAATACAATACTACTTGACACACTACAGTAAAAAAGAGTATCATGGTATAATAATATGATAGTATCGGTATTATCAGTTATCATAAATAAGGATAAAAACACAAAAAGTTAATTTTGTGAAAAATATTAGTATGAAATATAAAAATTAAAATGTTAAAAAATAATTAACAATATCACAGAATTCTCTATTTATATTAATAATATTTAATAAAAACTATAAAGTTAAATTGTATAGGTCGTGCCTATTGGTTGTAATATTTTATATAGAAATATTTTAAAATATTAAATGAGAAATTATACTTATATCTTACTAAATACAAATAAGAATAATACAAACTATGTAAAAATATAAAAGTTAGGTACTTAAGGGAAACTTTTACCTTGATTAATGGATTGTACTGACGAAAACGAAAAAATTGCAAGTTCAGTAAATATAATTGCAAAGTACATTTTTGTCTTGTTGTAATAACAAGTATCGCCTTTTATACGTATTAATTTAACGAGACTGGTCTTCTTCTTCGTCGTCTTGAACTCCTACTTGTATACGAGGTCAGCTAACTCTATTTGTCTACCAACAACAAATCAAATAGCATAATATCTATTATTGGTTTACTCCAATTCAAATATAATTTTATAAATATATATAACACGTACTTTAATTTTAATTTGTTTCAAGTGGATAAAAAAAAACCAGTCAATACTATTTTTATTGAATAAATGCATCTAGACAACATTTAAAAAAAATAAATACCTACTAAAGCATTTATTGAATTGTCTAAATAATAGATAATATATATATTTTGGATATTTATCCGTAAATATCTGTTTTACTTAATACTATACGTATCCAATATTGAACTACTAATTATTATATAATTAATCGAAAAACTAATAATTAAAATAATAAATTGAATTGTTCTTTTAATATATGAATATAAAATATTTAAAAATAAAGGCTCAGCTAATATTTATTTAGTAGTGTATAGGCATATAATATTTATCTAACAATAAGAGTAATTTATGAAATTAAAATACACATAAAAATAATGAAGATTTTGAATTTATATTTCAAAAAAATTACGTACGATTTATAAAATTTTTGAATCTAACATATTATATTTTATTGTTTATAGTCTAGTTTAATTATTTAATCTATAATATATTACGTTCTAATTATTATTATTTCTTATCAACCATTTCATAATTTTTAGAATGATCAATATAAAATATTAAAAAAAAAAAATTATTATAAGTATAATAATTAGCAAAACATTAATTCATAGCTACATCAATTATATTTATTTTATTTTTGTAACCTTATTAGTTAAAGTAAATTAAATCCAAGTAATTATAATATTTTGATAGGTATAAAGTTGTGTATGTATAAAATTATGTTTGACGAATTTGTGAAAGAATTCTAAGGCATTTTTTTAGGCAAATTATATTACATTTAAGTATGTTATATTGTTTAATTTATATAGAATGTTAAGAATTACACAATATTTCAACATAATATGCTATAAAAATTGTTTTTATTTTTAAAGTACTAATTTCTATAATTATCCAGCTATTTTGTGATAAATGAGTTTGAAATACTAATAATAATTAATTTAATTTAAAAATTTATTAAATTACCTATTAATTATTATAGTCAAATTAATTTAATATATAGATATATCATCTTTTAACATACAATATTATGACAATCGAAAATATCCCTCGATTTAATGTGCAAAATTATAACTTAACTAATCAAGGTTTTATATTATAAATAAGAGAGTATTAAAGATATTAAAAAAAATATTATTTGAGAGCGAAATTTTAATCGAGTATTTTTTACTCCAAAATGGCTCTACACCGCCAAAATAATCTTATACCAAAACGGCCGCGCCAGAATGTCCCATTTCTAAACTTCTTAAATAATATATTATTACATAAAAGCATAGGGCAAGAGTACAAAATAGATCAAAAAAGAGAATAGAGAAATATCTTATTCTATAAATATTATAAATAAATAAAAGTTAATAACACAAATTTTTACATTTAACCCGGCCTGTGTTTGCATAATAAGAATCGCGGTGATAACGAAAACGAAAATACAAATTATCATAGTCTTCTCTATCGTGAGGTATTAAGACTCTATATAATTATACCTAATAGAATACTATACGAATAATTATAAAAATAACGTGATTTAACCAAGTGCGATACATGCACATTTTAACCGTGCGTTTAAGTCTACACGTTATTACAATAGCATCATGGAAGTAAAATAATACTATTATAGTTTGTCATTTATTTTATTTTATAATTAGGTACCCATTTACAATGAATGCCAATCCGAGGGTTGTCAATTAATTATTTAATATATTTTATTATTGTTATACACTTTTGTAAAACGTTTTCTGTTGGGGTCCTCAAATGAAAGTAGTCGAGTTACATTGATAATATTATATTAAATTTTAGTATGCTATCACCGTGGTGACTTTTGATCGACGACGACTTTGGACGGGCACGAACGTAGTCATTTGTATGCTATAGCTGTACTCGAATCATTCTAGGAAGTCTGAGCGTATATTATATACAGAGTGATCAGGATTTCACATATTTTCCACTTACCTTTTGTCACCATTATTTTTTCTTCTAACGTTTGCATTTTCAATAGCTCTGTATAATACGTTCATAATCACATATAATAATATTATAACAACTGGTTATTTTTTTTATACCCTTCTACTTTGGAACCGTATTGGGACGGGTATAATATGTGTATTCTTTTTATCCTGTTGTAAACTATATATTTATAACCTATATATACCGATATGAAGAGACGAGTCGTACTACTTTATATTATAACAATCATCGTATACCGAGAAATCTCGCACATGCCTATAACGAGCATTTTGGCGGCATCTCCGCGCTTCTTTACGAGACGGAATTCTCGGTGGACCATGTATAATATAAATTAATTGCGCATAGCGTCGCGTGCGTGTCGAATAATAATAATTAATCACTTTATTACGAATGACCGTTACCGAAAAGACAATAACGCAAAAAGCAATAGAGGATAAAAAAACTACCAATAATCGGAAAAGAGTACAAATATATAAAGTACGTTAGTATAATGTCCATAGACCACTGGTATACAACGATTCACAAATCATAAAACGTACTTGCATAACAATGTATTGAATTATAAAATAATAATCGCGACGTATATTTATAAACATATTTCGAAAAATGAGTATACGAAAAACGATCATTATATAATAGAATTATAGACTATATGAAAATATGAAATATGTTATAATATAGGCTTAGAAATTTGGTGTGGTGTAAGTGAATAAACGGAGTGAAGAATATAGAAAAATTACAGCAATGCAGAACTTAAATTGTGATGTTTATGTTGAACTTAGAGTATATATATCTATTAATAAATTTTAAAAAAAGGATATTTTAGAGGGAACGTCATATTTAATTTGTAAAATGTTATCTGGCAAAACAGTTATAGTGTATTAAGTTTTATATTTTTTTTTAACACGCTGTAATTTATTTGTCGGGTGATATTTTACAAAACTAATATGTCATGCCCTCTAAAATATCCTTATGTTTAAATTTGTTAATAGAATTTTATATTCTATGTTCAACATACATTTTACAATTTAATTTCTGCGTTGCTGTAATTTTGCTACATTCCTCGTTAGATAGACGGAAACAGAACGCACGGGTATGACGTCCTCTAAATGTTTTCAATATAATTAAACTTGTATATAATTGTTTATACAATTAAAGATGCCGGATCTCAATACATTAAACGTATGCTGTATGTAATATTAAAAACTTTCTCTTTCAGTCGGACATATTTTCGGACAAGGTATAGCATAAAAAGTACCTATTTTAAATTAAAAGAAAATTAAAAAAGAAAAAAATATTTACTTGTTTCAGCGACTTACTAAAATTCTTGCGAGTAGTTTTAGTAGGTACATTTAGATATTAAATATAAATATTTGACTGTAATAGTTTTTGAAGTTAAGAGAAATGGACTATCATTATAATGACATGGCAAGTTTTGATTTATACATTTGAAATTTTAATACAGGTAGATCATTTAATTGGAAAATGTTATACGAGATTTACTATACATGTATAAGTACTAATTCAGTCTACGAGTATTAAATACAATTTTAATGTAACGTAAGTTTTATTATAGTAACGCGTAGTTTATTATTAAGAGGGACTATAATAATATTATAATATAAGACTAATTTATTGAATTGAACACTTTTTGTGTGTCGTCTATTATTATCGTCGTACCATTTTAAATTATCAGAATAAATACCTAATATAAAATATTTACTTGAACGTAAATAAATTAAATACATATATGTACTTACATCCAATACCTATTTTTTATAACAGGTATATATTGACTGGAACGAATAAACACGCATTTATTTTGTCGTATTGAACGTACACGTTTTTATTAATCCAGTTAATTTTCCTATTCAACTAAACGTAATAGGTATAAACTATACTATTATGATTGTAAATTGTAATTAATAGAAAATATCATAATTTCATATTATAAACAGACATAATATTATATTGTGATGGGAAAAAACACGAAGAAATAATACGACAAGGGTATAGGTACACAATATTACACGATAAAAGCACTTGTAAACACATATACGATAGTAAGTAATGGATAATAATACTATACAATCGTAAATGAATATATTGGGTATGCAATTTATTAATTTGAATTTAAAAAAATTATTTATAACTAATCCATGATCATCATGTTATATCAGTTAAATAAAAACATTTAAATGTTTAATCTCAAACATAATACGAGTATAATATTATTACTATGTGTGTATTAGTCAACATACTTTATTTCGTTTATTATATTTTATGTATATTATTTTGTAATTTATTTATTAAATAGCCTTATCGTTTCACAAGCGTTAATATTCAATTTATTCACTTAGATTTTTCACATTTTAATTCTATGTATTATTTTAGATTTTAAAAATCAATTGATTTTTTTTTAATATCTACACTATAATAAATTATAATAATAGTATACAAATAATAAATATTTTATTTTTTAACAAAAAATGCAGTTTAATTCCTATATCAGTCATGGTTTATTTAAATTTATTATAATATTTTAATCATCATAAAACAAGTCTAAAATTAAGTTTTAGTTTCAACTAGGTATTACAAGATAGTCAAACTGAATGATCAAAATTATAAGCATCCAAAATCGTATAAATTATACATATCTTTTCTGATGGTGTCCCTGTAATTTTATTATAACACGAAAATTTGATCACTCTATTTAATATTACATTTTATAAAGATATACAATTTGTTGACAATAGTTAGTATTGTGACATTCCTTCAGTTTTTATAGAAATTAGTAGTTTATTATAATTAAGATTTGAATGAAATGATATATTGTATTCGAAAATATGATTCTGGGGAAAACTCAGTGTAACACAATATACTACACTAATAATCCGTTCCAAAATTATATTACGTATGAAGATAATCTATAAGAATACTAAAAAATATTTACAAATCCAAGTTAACCACTTGATAATATTTTTCCTTCCTTCTTTCTATGATAATATCCATAACATAATATATAATTTAGTTGATAATGTTGATAGTAAACTGATAACAATTGCCATCAATTATATATTTTTATGGTTTTCTATAGTTAATAAAAGCATTAATACAAAATATTCAAACAAATGTGTGAACCTAGATTATTTGCCAGAAAATATTAGGCACAATATTTATTTTTTATTCAAATATAATATAGACGTTTACTCGTATTTTAAGTACTTACCTATTCAGGCATTAAAAACATACAACAAAATTATATTAACTATACACAAATACTAAGTTAAGTTGTAACTTATGAAAAACAAGTTTCAATGAAAATTAAATAAATTACATAATACATAAAGCTACGTAATACTTTACATATATTGTGAGTAGGTTTTATATTTATATGTGAATCAATATATGTAAATTTATATGTGGTACTTAGTTTTTATTAATTGTCAATTTAGTGTTGGATGTTTGGATACCATTTTGTTTAATTGCATCATAATATGTACCTAACCTGATTATAATATTATCCAATTAATAGTAGACATGAGCAATTTTAACTTTAATTTAAACTCTACATAGGTATTAATAACAACGAATAATAAAAATAGATAAAATAAACGGTACCTAAATATCTATATTACAATTTCAAACATTAATAATTGTATTAGGTGTACCCGAACCCGAGTAACAAATAATATAGTTTACTATCGACTTACTATCACCTTGTATCATTATTCATTAACGAGGCAAATAATAATTATATAGGTTCATTAAAAAGTATATCTGTGTTTGACTAAAACAAAAAATTATAAAAATAGTTATTGAATTTATTTTCGGATTTCTAAAATTAGTAATTACTGAACGTTGTTTCCAATTAAATTTTAAATGTATTGTAAACGTTTAAAAATTTAAAACATCCACTCATAATTTTGAATACATATTATTAAAATATTATTTTGTGATTGAATTTTGATAGAATGTTTAATTCTAAATCATTTAATACGTTTATAAACTTTAAATTTTATCTGAAGGATATTTACGTCTAAGTACGTAGAGTAGCAGTAGTTTTGCCATACTTCCTGTTAGATAGTCGGAGACACAATATGAAAGTATGACTTCCTTTTAGCTTTATTTTATTTTTATAATTATAATTGATAATAATGTGTAATATACAAATAAAAACATAATATTATTATATTATATATTATAATAAAATTTACTTATAAATATGTTATTATAGTGTATTTTTATGTTCTTAAAGAAGACAGACTTAATGATAAATTATTATTTCAGATATATATATATCTTGTTATTATTATAATAATTTAGATCAATAGATATGAGATAGTTTTTAATTTGTATAAGTATTGTACTCTTATGTAAACGAGTTACGAGTACATTAATATTTATTTTTTTAAATTTTAACAATGAAATTCTGTTTTGAATTTTATTTATAACGTGGAAGGAAATTATTTAATTTAACCTTATTTTACTTACATAATAATAATTAAAATTTAGAAGTATGTTATAAATTAATAACACATTTTAACACAAAATAATATCCACGCTAAATATCTACAACTTCAATACTGGTATCAATAGTGGCATTGTCAATAGGCTGACATCAAAAGTGATATTCCTAAAAATACGAACTATAGAATATTTTGTTTTTTAGATTATAATATGGGTTATAAAGTGGTAATAATTTAAAATTTTACTATGAAGCACTGTCCATATAAAAGTGGTCAAAAACACAAAGCTATGAATAATAATAGGGCATGGTGTCTCTGATAATCATTATTTTTGATTAACCAACATTTATAATGTATTTTTAGGTGTATTATATTATACACAGTCTATATATTTGTTTTTAATTAATATTTAGAATTATGGGTTTGATCTTTGATTACATTGCATACTCGAGTATATTATAATTAATATAGTCCTACACCCTTGAAATTGTCTGTAAAATCACAATAATAATATAGCGATTAACGATGTCAATTCAAAACATATTTTGTCAACACAACGGTTTTGTAGTTCGTTTGTTAATACCTATAATACGTCGTCACATTGAAACATAATATACAATGTATACATATTTGTTTTTACAGTATAATATTTCCGTTTACAGTTTATTCAGAATACAAAATTATTATATTGTACTCGAGCTCTAAACAATATATTGCAATGATAATACAGTATAAAAAAAAATGTACAATTTGTTTGACAATATGGCAATATACACTTTTGTTCTGTAGCGTGCAAAACTTTAGAGGAACTAAAGACGATCAAACGAAAGGTAGGTAATATTTTATATTATTTTAACAATCGGCGGCGATCGTTCATCACGACATAATAATAATAATAATAATAATAATATGCCGACAAGATGATGTTTAATGGATTCTTTCATGGTGGTCGGTATTAGGTCACAGCTCTCGATAGACACCGCCAATTAAACGACAATTAAACGACATTATTGGATGCTATTTTAGTTTTTATTTATATAACTATTATATTTACTTATGATGAATTTGCAGGGCGGTTTCTTTTGGGCCAAACATTTAATATCATTTTTTGTTTTGTTTTTTTGCGTAACAAACATTAAGGAAATATGCGTCTGCGTTTCAAAATGCTTTTGTCGTGATGGAAAGTGTTTATGATTTTCTTAAATATAAAAATAAATGACCTTAAACTGGTATACGGAAGAAAAATTCATTTTTATGGTACTAATCTTTTTCTTGTTTTTTGTTTTGTTTTTAAATGTTTGTCGACACGATTATAGTTTTAGTTTGTACCCGTTGTACAATAATTACAATATTTAAACATTATTTTTGTTAATATAAATTAATATATTTATCATTTCTATAAAATTAAATTGTATTTTAGACACCCACTGTGCTATCAAATTTGATATTACCTGCAAACTACAATCAAAGTTAATTATTAAACACTAATTAGAATTTTCAGAAAATCATATAAACGTGTTGTCATTTGAGTATAATGTATAAACAACAAATCGAGGAGATTTCAAGGCATACGCCCATAAAATTACATTATAAAATATCTATTTAATGTTTTTATGCATAATTACATTACGGTGTAGGACACCTATATTATTATATAATATCTTATGCAAAAAGAATATTTTCGTTTACAAATATTTCTTATATGATATATGATCAATGTGCTGTCTAATCATTAATTTATCAATGTTAAGCACGCGAGTTCTTGAATTGGATATAGTTTAATATTATACTTCTGTATGGATCTCCTAAGGCATTACAATTTAATTTAAAAATGAAATAAAACATATTATATATTATTAAATAACAATAAATATGATCATAACAATATATTATTCATTGCAGTTTAGTTTATCTCATAAATTAAATGATTATTCTAAATAACTTTTAATTTATATGATTGATAACTAAATCACATTTTTAATTTTTTCCTGTGAAATATAATATATATTTATAATGTCTACTTTATGTGATATGTCATTAGAACACCAAAAATGTTCATATTTATTTCATTATACAATAGGAGAACACACAATATTTTGTTCATAATATATAGTTATTATATTATGAATTATGATATTAAAACCATATAATTTTGGGCAGTATATTTTGCAATGTTATAATTAAATATATAAAATATATTATATATATATATAGATTTATACTTATGAATATACGTAAATATAAGTATACGACTAAAACGTATAATAATTTAAAACTCATATAAACACATGTTTCGTGTTTCAAATTTACCTTTACAAATACACTGATTACATATTGTACAAAAGATGATAAAATATAATACCTACCTCTGAGGTTAAAATAATATTATTTTGCATTTGTTTACGATAAACTCCGAACCTATCAATGATAAGAAATAGACAAATTAGGTACAATACAAATTGCATAACACTAACGTTTATTATGAATTTAGATCACGAGATTTTACGCGTCTTTATTATGACTCATCAAACATACACGCGTATTATACCAATTTTTTTGTTTTTTCATATCATAAAATATTAACAAATCAATATAATAGCATATAAATTATCTATAGTAATCATAATAAGAGTATTTTATACGATTTATTAATATAATATCCCTTATGTTTTTATAAATATTTTACTAAACATTAATATGTTTAAGTAAATACTTACATTTTTACTTAAACACATGCGACACACATAAAAATACAGTTTTTAGATATCTACGAAATATATTATTTAAAAAAATGTTTAATTCGTTTCATAATACAACAAAGTTCAATTATAATTATAATTTATCGTCGCATATATTAGCTATTCGTTGTTTGAGTATTATCATAATAATATGATTTCACGCATATTTCAAACGCATTCTTATGTCATAATAATAACATAACCCAGTGTAACCATATATAATATAGTTGCTATAAGGATTTATCTTTGAACGTTTTGAATGGCAATAACCAAAGCAATATAGCGAACTGGGTGTCCTACTTCAAATATACAGCCAAACAGCGCGTTCTGTCAAGTCAATACTAAGTCAGTTGACACTGTAGGTATATTATATTATGATTGCGACACGTATAATATATGTATTATATTTATACATTATTTCACAGATTTCTACCCAATGGTCATATCATTGTATAATATTATTAAGTTTTACTCTCTTTAATAATAGACGTAGATCGTATTTATTGCCTACTCCCTTATGGATAGCAGTTGAATTCGTCTCGTTTGGTAATCCAATGCACACACACGTCTCTGTCCCTGACGGACGTAATGTGTGCACTCCGTGTCGGTACCTATCATCGTTTCCCGAGGCGAAATGCGTTTGTTATCGATGACCAATTGTAATCGCATGTATACGCCTTTGGCAGTGTTCTACATACTGATGGTGATGTCTTAGACAATCGTATGGTCGATATAGGAAACTTTACTGCGGTTGATTACGATATATCGTGTAGATACTTATGTGATTTTATTACGATAAAGGTATACAATGAATAATATTTTATTGTCACTTGTTTCGGTACTACTACAAATCTACAATTCGTAAATAAGTATACGCGTAGAAAAAATGAAAGTTTAAATTAATATATAATTAGTATATAATTACACATTATATTTGTCTGAAAGGACAAAATATACAATATACATTTGTATCTATTAGCACTCCAATAAATATAAGCCAGTAATGTTCCCATAAGGTATGTGTACGGAATATACTCTCAAGCTTTTATTAAAAAAATATGGTTATACTGCAGCGTATACTCTTAAAGTCTCAATTAATTCGTATAGAGATAAAAAAATGTTTATATATTTGTTAGATTTTTTGTAATTACACATGAAATTCTATACTGTTATATTTATACATGCAGTGATTTATAATGTTTGGTGACGTATATTACGATTGTCTATTATTATAGTTGACACAGACAGATATTGATGACGTTGGGTAAATATAAGAAAGAAAATATTGTAAACAAATATACATTTTTATAATTATAATTTAATTTGTTATTATTGAATAACCCTTTCCCCATCCTCTTTCGTATTGTACATTATGGCAGTATTATGGCAGCACTCGTCGACTTAGTAGACTTAGTATACTCTCATAGAAATTAATAGGAACTTCTCTACATAGGTATGTTGGTATGATGATGAACAGTTAAAACACAAAACATTAAATATTCAAAATTAATTTAACAGATAGATAATTATTATTTAAATCATTTACGAAATGTAACAATAATAAAACATTTTATGTCAACAAATTCTATTGATTTTGGTTATTCATCACATACCTACCTAATGTTTGAATCGAAATTAAAAAAAAACTTCATTGTTCTAATCATTGAAACATGAAATACGTTAAGAGATAGTTATATTCGGATAGATGAATTTTATTAAAACACATTAAACTTTTGGTCGCTTAGATAATATAATACTTATAATATATAATAGATTATATAAATTATTCTGAAGAGTAGAAATTATTAGACATTTTGATTATAAATATAATAGTAAACATATAAAATATCTGACTTTTCGAGGTAAATAACAATAGTATTTATTATTATTATTAATTATCATAATATTATAGTGCGAGGCCAGCGTAGTATATAGTTGAAAATTCATGAGAATCTCCACGCGCTGTCACTTTGCATATATTATTATGCCGACCGATAATAATATAATTAGTAATTGATTTTGTTTTTTAGCATTACAGTTGATCGATATCTACATGTTTACAATGAGAATATCGTGATTTAACGATGATGTGTGCGTGCTGTTTTTGTGGCGTGATTTGATGATATTTTGGTAGCATAAATCGGTAAATAATATTATGACATGTGGCGCGCACAAGGTGTGCCTGCGACAGGTATGTGCGGTTACTGACGAGCAGTTAGGTTGTAACCTTCGTCCTTATAAATATAAACGGTATATACCAACTATATATTTTAAAGTTTGTATGGAATCGCGTGTTGCACATAACAAGCGCGTAGGTACTAATCGGATGAAAAAAAAGAAAAAAAATTATGTGCTAGGCTTGGAATTCCTATTGAACGAATAATAGAACTGCGCGCTGAAATAAATATAATAACGGACGTGTAACCTGATTTTATTTTTATACCTACGAACGCAAATTATTTTTCTCAGACATTTGCATAATCGAGTTAGAAAACAAATACATTTCGTATTTATTAATTTTTATTTTTTAATATTATGTAATATTTTTTTTATTGTATTATACGTTGTACCTATTCACAAAGTTTATTTACATATTTAGCGATATTAATATGATACTTGTTTATAAAATTATAAATTACTTCGTATGCAATTTTTGAATCAAATCCCTGTAATATAAGATCATGTTTAAACTGTTTTAAAATGATTTATCGTATATTATTATCGTGTATTTTATCAAATTATTTAAAAATAATATCTGTTTTTTTTTTAATTGCTATTTTTCATAATATTGCTAATTAAAAAAAAATATATATATAAATTAGTTCAAACACTTTTAAATTGCTGAATAATGATTCTTAACTATTAATGACATTACAGATTATAAAAGATTTACCTATAATAGATATAAATTATTCTAAAATATCTATATTATATTATTTAGTGTTTTTTAAAAATTAAATAAATAATTTTACACAAATTACATTTAAAAATTGTGGTATGGATTTGAAAAATCGTTTTGTAATATAACATAATATATAAAAAAATTATATTTAAACACAAACAGTTCGTAAGCCCATTATTTAATAAGAAACTGAGTAAAACACTATATACTAAACTATAGAATTAACTAATAAAATAAATAATCACAAAATAATATCGTTGTGATTCGTTTACGATAAGTATAGTTATTTACCGACAGAATTAATATTTCAACACAACCCTTAAACTCTGCAGTATTGAAGGAAAAAAAGAGCTAGTAGCTGAACTACTAAGCAATCGAATCATTTTATTAAAACATAAAAATGCTTCAATAAATGAATTTTAAATTCATGTTGCAAAAATGTATTTCAATATTGGTAAAAAAGCTCTTCGAATATTATTACAGTTTTTAACATCATATTTATGCAAACGAGTATTTTATTCACAAGTAAATATAAAAACAAATAAACGAATGTAACTTTAATCCATTGAATATAAAATATGAGAAAGTCATTCAAAAATTCCACCACGAATAAAAAATTTGTATAAAAAAAACAAGCACAAATTTCTCTTTAGTTTTAGTAATATTTATCTAATGTATTCATTATTATTATTATTTTTTTTTTTTTAAATAGAGTATGCATATAAAATATACTATTATATCACAATAATTTATACCTAGGATTTCTCTAATTTTTAGAAAATATACAATAGCGCTGTAAGTCAAAAAGGTTTGGAACCTCTTCCTTAAAGGTTTACACATTAATTTTTGATATAATATTAATCTGTTTCCTTATTAAAAATTAAAAATATTATTATTATCTAAAATTTATCTCAAGAAGAAAATATTTTAAAAAGAAGACTACAAGATGTACATGTATGTAGAAAAGTAGAATGCAATAACTCACAATGAAGTAGGTATAGGTATAATATTAAATATACAATATACTAGTATATTTCAGTAGTATTAATGGTAGTGGGTATTTAGTGTCTACTCACAAGCAAGTAGTAATTAATCATAATAAATAATTCATTTTTTAGTAAATTGTCAAAAAGCATGAATGCTGTATTTATTTTTAATCTATGTTTATATATTAATATGTATTTATAGTTAACCGATTATAATATAATAAATATTTTGTATTATATACAAAATCGAATTATTATCTGTATTGTGTATATACAAATTTGATTAATGAATAATAATAATAACAACAACAACAATAAAAATAATATAATATGTAAATTAATGATTATTATCTGTAAAACTTTAAATATGTTTATTATGACGTATAAAAATAATTTTTACTAGTCATATATTTCTTTAAGTTCATTTTGTCGGCATAAAACAATACATTAAAAGAGAAATAAAAAAACAAAAATTTAAAAAGGTTATTTATTTTTCCTATCTATACATAATATGCTCTTATTATATTCTTTGTAATTGTTTTGTTGTGTCTTATATATGGATGATTTTTTTTCTTTTATAAAGTTTATTAAAAAACATATAAGTATTTTACAAAAACAAATTACATTATATTTATAATATATCAGTATAGATATAAGATATAATAATTTTAAATGTTATACTAATTATTTAATCGTACTTATCACCTATGACATAATAGTAAAACATAAATATTATATTTATATTAAATATTAAATATTATTTAATTATATATTACATATTATCGTTTGTGTACTAATTGATTAAAATGTATATTTAAATTCAAATCAGATTCGACTTGTTGCAATCAAAAAATAATTACTGAAAAATTAGAATCATTTTTGTTTCCAATTATCTTATTTATTATTATCTGTATTTACGAATATTATTAGTGAAGTCGTATATTCGTTAAATCTTAAATGTCATATTTGTTACCGAGTTATTTAAATGTTTTGTAATATATTTAACCCCACAAGTCGGCCACAATCATATCTGGTCGTCAAGGATATTATAACAAAGGATATATACGATTTAGGTAATACAGCATGACTATAAAGTTGTCTTTATTCCTCTTAGTATACGTTTTGGTCGTAAATATCTTTATCTTTCCTCGAGGATTTGTCTGCATGTTATTATTTATTTACGATTTATATCTGTAGTACTTTTTTGACTACTCATGCCTAGTAATACTATAACATCACAATAGTATATAAACATATGATGATGCTTACTGTAATATATAATTTAGGTACTTCAAAATAAATCATTTAAAAAAATATTAAATACGAAAAAAGAGATTGAAATAATTAAATATTTACAACACTAATAAACAAAATTTATTTCAAAAAAATTGATCAAAAATTGATTGTTTTAACAAATATATAAAAACTCGATGACTTACATGGTAATATTATCTTGTAAGTTAATCGATATATGCGATATATAATTAAATACATTTTACATAACTATTTTCAATTTTCTAATGAAAACTCTAAAACTTATTAAAGTATTAAAGTTATTACAATTAGTATTAATTAAACCTATTATAGTATTTCATCATTTAAAATTATTATTCCATGCAAATGTACATATATTATGCATTTCATCTTGTTAATTGTTGATATTTTATTTTATAAACGAACATCGGATTAATCAGATTATGTTATACAAATTATTTAACCAAACAGCTAATTTTGATTTTTAATATGACATTAATTATAAGAAATACACAGATTTTGTATTTTACTTAAATATTTAACTTGCTGTATTTAGTATTTAACATGCACACTGTATTTAAAGAGGATATTTCAGGCGAAATCAACTCAAGCCTGGCGATGAAAGATAAAGAGTGAACTTATGATTATTATTATTAGTTAACAGTTATTAGTGTTCTTAGGTACCTACATAAACATTTGAACATAAAACAATAGTCATTTGGGTCGAGAAATGTAGAAACAAGGTGTTTATAGATAAAAAATAATTCCTTATCGTGCTCACGTTGTTTTTTTAAACTTTCTAAGAACTTTTCACGGTAAACATAAATTAAATTCCTTGAACGATAAGTTAGGTCAGGTTAGTCAGTCATAGTATTTGTTTGATTAATATAAATACTATGAACATTTTATTTTATTTTTAAGGCTTTAAGTTTTTTTAACAATATTATAGTTTTATGTTATTGTTTGTAAGTAAATCGAATTACATAACATTATAATGGCAGTTTATAATATAATAGTTGAAACTTATAAAACATTCATATTTAAATATAAAAATTGTAAAATTGTTATTTAAAATAAACTTGTTATTCGATTAAATATGTTATATTCATAAAGTCATTATTAATTAATAGCTTAACAATATTGTTAAGTATTTGGATTTTTCTTAATTGTATTAATAATATTAATACTTATTAATAATTATTTGTGTACCTAATATTAACGAAAGGGGGGGACTTTTTCTTTAATTCATAATAAATAATATAAATGAATCAAACAATCCGCCTATTATAATCCATTTTTTTATTTTTATAAATACAAATTTTAGTAACACAAATAACTTTAGATTATCTATTGTCAATTAAATTCTAAAGTGAGATTATATTATCAATTAACCCACAACGATTCAACGACCATTTAATTTTAATACGTGAAAATAATATTACGATTATGTTTTCCATAAATGGATTTGAAAATAAAATAAAATACATATTTCATAGCCCACTCGTAATATCCTTACGGCCTTACTTTTTTAAACAAATACTTTTTATCTTTATTTAAATACATTTAAAAATATTTTTTATAAGTCTGATTTTAACTAACATTTATCCAGTCTTGTAAAGTATTCGAATAAAAGTATTTGAATATTAGTATTTAAATACATTTTAAAGTATTTTTTGACATTTTAAATACATTTTTTTAGTATTTTTAATATATTTTAAAAGTATTTTATACAAAAAAAAAAAATACTTGTATTAAAATAGGCACCGATAAAAATTTTTTCTTTGCATTTTATTTTTATACGTTATAAAATGAAGTTACTATGAAAAATTCATAATTTTTACACATTTCCTTACCATTTTTTAGCAATGTACATTATAATGAACATCAGGACTGAAGGTTATGAAAATAACAAGTATTTTTCATGTAAAGTAACTATTAGTTATATTCAATTGGGTAAACTTAGTAGATATTTTTTATTTTTTTAAACACTAGTTAACATATTTAATATTAACAAAAGAGTATTTTTATTCAAATACTTTAAAATTTTAAAAATATTTATAAAATACTTTTTTTTTAAAGTATTTTAAAAGTATTTAGATTACAAATTTATTCCAATTTAAATAAAATCACTTTTTTTCAAAAATCCTAAAAAATATCAGGCTGTTTGTAAAAAAAATATATTTCAAACGGGCTACTATTTTATAAATAACCTAATTTTTTTATTTTTATTTTTAAAAGGCAAGTTTTCATAGTGTACAATAAACCAACAAATATACATTTAAATGATTTTATATATTATTACATATATATATATATATATATATATTAATAATTTATCTATATTTTATATGTTAATATGGAAGTTGATAAGTAAGTTTGTAGCTAAAAATAGGTAAAAGAATAAACGAAAATTTTCATAAATCTGCTAGTATTTCGTTGTGGTCTAGCTCAAAAACACTTTTGGAATTCTAATCTTAGACAGTAAGCCACTGATGACAAACTTCGATATTTATAGTGAATAATGATTTTTCGATAGATTACGATTACTGATAGCCATATGTAATATTGCTAAGCTCAATTTAATCTGAAATGTATTATTATTCTTTATTATACATTACATTGCATTTTAATATTTTATAATACAAACATTGTATACATAATTCATAAACATAGTAGGTATATCCTGACAAATATAATAATTTAATATATATTTAACTTCATTAAAATAACATATACATACTATTGTCTCTCAGATGCCAATTAAAAACAAATAGATTTCAATAATATTGTTTATTAAATTATTTATATTCAACAAGTGTCGGGGTCATAATATTAAATATTGTGCTTCTACAATAACGCAATGTGCTAAAATTAATTATTTTTTACAAAATGTATTAGGTATTATACATTCACTGAGGTAAAATTTAAATTTTTTGAAGTGTATTGTAAGATTGTGTTACCAATAATTATAGAATTATAATTTACTCATGAAACTTAACTTGTAATAATATATAAATTCTATATGTTGAAATATGATTTTTATGTTATTATAGAAATTAGACATTGAGAATAAAATAAATATATTATTTTCTATATAATTTATTTAAAAAAATTAACTTTATCTAATAATATAATAGAATAAAGCGAATTTCAATATTTTTATTTTATTTTATATACATAAAACTATATTATATAGAATATTTTATATTACCTTGTAGAATTTAAAATTTTAAAAAAGTACATAATGTTTATTAACTTTTACCTATATCAATGTAAAACACTAATTACACTAACAAATAAATTATTTTATTTATTTTTTTAACCTATACTAACCATTGCTTCTATGTATGTTTGTACTCCAACCGCATACTGTCTTACACAGGATATAAACACCATATTCAAAATACCACTAAAATACTTGTAAATCGTCATGATTGAATGGATAACGTGCATGGGTTAGGTATACATGAAATATTTAACGAACTCCTTTTTTAATAACAGAATTATGGATCAAATATCGATACGTCACCGTCTAGGGATTTCTCGTCCCAAGTCAACAAGACAGATTTCGCATCGAATACATAACAATATTAATAATATTGAAAAAGCAAAAAATCATGTAAGGTACTTGATAATTTTCATGAATAACATATATAAAAACAAAATCATCGTCCGCCGCCTTTTATATGGGTCTACCTTACCTGTCCAATCGAAAAATGTTTTAAGCAATCAGAAATGCATGCTCAATTGTAAATCATATATTTAATCATTATTTTAATATTTTATTACCATTGTTCTATTTTTTAATAAATTGTTTAACATAATACCATAACCTATTATTATATATTCAATAATTATTACTAAAACATTATCTGCAATTCCGAGTTGTCGAGAACACCGATAACTCGGATTCAGTCAGGTCAATACGTACCTTAATAATTGACGCCTATAACCTAGGTAGTAGGACCTATATTACCAAACATAATATATTACATGTAAAAATCAAAACTTTATTCATGTAATCGAAGCGATTTGATATTGAATACTAATGTAAAGATCTAAAATTATATTTGAAGATAAATGAAATAAGTTTTAACCTTATAAGTTATATTATTGTAATGAAAATTATTATATAAAATTTTTAGTTAATATACCAAATCATGTTTATTTTTTATTCTTGTTTAATTTATTATTATTGCTGTTGATAGATTTATATTTATAATAATAAATAATAACACTTATATTATATATAATATATTCCTTATACATGTTTTTAAAATATAATATTTGTTTCAATTCTAAATATCATATCATTAAGTGGTTTAAATTCAGCTTATATAAATCATATTATATGGGTTAGCGCTTAATTGGAAACTATAAAAATAACAATTAGGTAGTTTTGCTTACTACATCAGAATACCAAGTCTCAACTAATTATGACAGTTTTTTATTATCTGTGCTTATGTTATTTAAAATATGTAAAATTTGCCTACCGATTTTCAAAATCACTGCAAACAATTGTACAATATTGTCAGCGGCCAACCGAAATGCAGAAAAATTGGTTGTCAAAAATAATTAAAATTGTATATCAATATAAGATCAAGACAAGATCTGAGATGTACGAATACAATATTGAGAAACAATTCGTATTGCGATTTGAGTTGTTGGACCATTATTTTTGACACACAGGCAACCAAACAAGAATTGCGCTTTCTTCTCTCAACATTGTCATCGTACACACAGCTCTCATTGCTTATAAATCTGTAATTATTTTTGATATTTCTTCAGCATGTTTAATATAAGATTATATTTGTGGTATTATTTATAAATTATAATTAATTGTATTAAATAATATGTATTTAATTTTTGACTAAAGTTTATCGAGTTTAATATTCTTTATTATTGAGTATCACAAAAAATATAAGACACCATAACCTACAACTAAAATGGCGACAAATGCTGCATCATAGTTAACGTTTAATAGTATTACTGTATTCGATTATATAGATAGTTATCTAGTTCCTTTTATATATCTGTGAATATACTAAAGATAAGTTATGGTATTATAGATTACAAATCTCAGTAAATCGGTAGATTTCAGTTTGTCAAAATCAATAATTGTGTCCGAACTTGTTGAAGTGCCTTCTAGCGTACCTCAAAGGTGCCATTTAAGTCCCCTTCTCTTTTGCTTATATGTGAATTCTATTTCAAATTTTATTCATTATGTCAATTTTCTTCTTTATGCCGAAAACGTAACATAGAATAAAATCTCCTGATGATTACTCCCTCTTTCAAGATGACCTTAATTTATTTAGTAACTGGGTCTCCAAACTAGGTCTCTCTTTAAACCTTAGTAAATGCTCGGTCATTTCTTTCACTATATCTCTCACACCTTTGCACTTCTCTTATTTCCTTAATAGTTATTCAACATAATATACCTTGGGATACACTTTACTTCCAATTTCTCATTTAATCTTCATTTTGATATTTCCATAGGTAATTCTTTTAAAGTCCTTGGCTTTACTAGACGTAACACAACAGGTTTTAGTTCTGTTTCCTGTTTGCGTACTCTATGTTTTGCCTTGGTTCGTTTTCTCCTGGAATATGGTGTTGTAGTTTGGCACTCTTATTTGACCAAGGATTTGTTACGTCTTGTAAGAGTTCAAAATAAAATACTTACTTTTGCCGCTTACAGTCTTTTGCTACCTATTCCTAAGCACAACTTTTTGCATTTGCATTTGCAAAAACTCTACGCTAGAATGTCATCAACCTTAGGTTTTTTAATTCCCTCTTTGATGGATCCCTAGATGCTCCTGACCTCCTATCAAGTATTTTTGTTAGAGTCCTTTCCCACAATACCGGTGTCCTATTCCTTTATCGTTCCCTGTTCATTCTGCGAGTTATCGTCACTTTCACTCTTTCAATAGAATCATTAATGTAGCTAATAAGTTTATTTAGACCACCATATACCTATTGTATTATATCTGTTTTTGTTCGTTTTTCACTAAGCAATTTTTATTTTTATTTACTGGACCTATATATATGTATATTGTATAATATATACATTGTATAAATATTTAAAAAAATTTTTTTTTTTAATTCCCTTTGTAATTGCCATTTGACACTTAATAAATAAACAAATAAATTATCAGAGACACAATAAGATTATAAAAGCCCCCAATATCTTGTTTTTAAACAAATAAGTTGTACCTGAACGGGACTCAGGGTTACCGTGTAGAACAAAATACGCACTCTTTTTATTCTTAAACACTAGTAATTTTATTTAGTGGACTGTATAAAACGTATTGTCACATTTCGGTCGAAAAAACGGAGTTGCTCGCTACACTCTGTGATCGCCACTTCGCAACTTTGCAACTGATCTATCATAATATAAATTTCGGGGTTCACCGTATCGACCGAATAAAACATAGATAACAAATAATAATAAATCACGGACAAATCATGACACTTTAAAATATGTACGCGATCGATACGAAACACCGCCCGCCTTGAAAACATTGATTTCAACATATTATATAATGACAAAATAATAATAATAATAATAATAATAATTTGAATATAATAATACATACTAATAATGAAAAGAAAAAATCATTACATGGTCGAATACGTTAATTAGATATTTAAAAATATCATTTTCAAAAAACAAATAAATATAATATACAATAATATAATATAATAGAAATAGAAATAAATCATTTTACGGATCTACACAATAATACATTTTTTTTTATATTTTACACGAATATTTATTCCCTATTTCCCTCAAATGGTAACGGACACAATTGACGTACGGCACGTCTGAAAATACCTCCCACTGTTTTTACGTCAGCGACCCGAGCCACACCATCACCACCGGTTGTCAGCCCTTGAACTCGTCCTAAACGCCATTGTAGTGGAGGGAGATTGTCGTCTCGTAATAAAACTACGGTGCCCAATTTGAGTTTGAGGCCTTTCTCGCCAGCCCAGCGCTTCCTTTCTTGGAGCTGATTCAAGTACTCGCGGCTCCATTTTTGCCATATAACCCGAGAATATTGTGTCACTCTTCGCCACCGAGTTAGTCGATTCGTGGTGATATCAGATAAATTAGGTTCCGGTATTGATAACAGAGGTTCACCTATTAGGAAATGACCCGGTGTCAATACGCCGAGGTCATTGGGATCGGACGACATAGGAGTAATCGGACGGGAATTAAGACATGCTTCAGCGCGCGTGAGTACGGTACTAAATTCTTCGTAAGTTAACCGAGCCTCTCCTAACGTTTTTTGCAATAGGTGCTTCATCGATTTGACTGCTGACTCCCATAATCCTCCAAAGTGCGGGGAACGAGGCGGTATAAAATACCATTGTACGCCAGCGTCTACTAAAGTTGCATTTATTTTGCCTTTGTTCTGTTCGTCCCGAAAAAGACTATACCACTCCTTTAATTTACGATTAGCGCCTACAAAATTTGTAGCATTATCGGTATAGATAGTAATACTTTTATCGCGACGATCGAAGAATCGATTTAAGGCGTTTACAAAGGCTGCCGTACTTAAATCACTAACTAATTCCATATGAACCGCCTTAGTGGCAAAGCATACAAAGACACAAACATACGCCTTCACTATGGGCGAATTACGCCGTAAACTATTTTTTATCAGGAAAGGACCCGCAAAGTCGATACCGCATTTCAAAAACGCACGGTTTGGCATGACTCGATCGGTCGGTAAGTTACCCATAATGGGTTGTACTACACTCGGTTTGTACCGGAAACACGTCACGCACTTTTGTATAACATTTCTCGCAATATTTCGGCCATTAATTGGCCAATATTTAAGCCTGATCGAATTTAAAGTTGCCTGTGGGCCGCCGTGCATACAACGTTCGTGCTCAAATTTAAACAATAGTAACGTAAAATTACATTTTGCCGGTAATACTATCGGATGTCGTTGAAAGACGTCTAATGAGGCGGCGTTTTTTAGACGTCCACCTACGTGAATTAAATCCTCTTCATCTAGGAAAGGACATAAACGAAACAGTTTGCTATAAGTTGACACGCGTTTGAACTTTATCAAGTCTCGTCGTTCGCGTGCAAAGGCTTCGTTTTGTACTTGTCTTATTATGCTACTGCGAGCTCTATCCATTTCCTTTACGCTGAGTGCGCCGGTTAATTCATATTCCTTACGCACCGTTTTATGATAAAAACGTAGACAATACGCTACGACTCGAATTAACTTATTGAAAGAGGAATATTTGTTTATCACAGAAAAATGTTGAGCAGTAGCAAAAAACGTAGTTACTTCCGCTTCTCTGGATTCTGGAATTATTAAGATATCATTTTCTTTACTTTGCTTCGTTGTCCATTTTTCTTCAACATCGTTCGCAAGAGGTTCGTCCCATTGGACCTTTAATCGCCACAATCGTTGTAAAATTAATTTTGCACACACCACTATAGGTCCGACTAAACCGAGAGGGTCATATAGGCGCGCTATGTCAGACAAAATATCGCGTTTCGTAAGTGGTTTGCCGTGCACAAAATGACTTTTAGTAACATCAAATCGTAATGAGTCCGTATCGGGACTCCAAACTAGTCCGAGTATTTTCATCACCGCTTTCTCCTTTTCGTCCACATTTATTTGCTTATTTGCGTTATTTGGTTTCATGGACTGCGGTATTAAACTATTATTATTAGACGACCATTTTCTTAGCTCTAATCCAGCGGACCCTAATATTTTAATAAGATCGTCACGCAATTTAATCGCCGACTCTATAGTGTCGGCACCACCCAGAAAATCGTCCATATAAAAATCCCGCGTTATGGATGCGGACGCTTCGGGATTCGTCACCCGTTCTATTTCCGCCAACTTATTGAGACATCCAGTAGCTAAGAAAGACGCAGAAACCGTCCCGTATGTGATAGTATTTAATTGATACGTTTTAATTGGATCGTTTGGCGATTCACGCCACAATATCCTTTGAAACCGTCGATGTTCGTCAGTTACCCAAAATTGTCTATACATCTTCGTGATATCGGCGGATAATACGTAATTATACGTGCGAAAACGAGCAAGAATAAATAATAACGCATCTTGAAGAACAGGACCTTTTAACAAAACATCATTTAAACTAATACCACTGTCTGTTTTGCACGAAGCATCGAAAACAACACGTAAACGTGTAGTTGTGCTAGATTCCTTTATTATCGCATGGTGTGGTAAATAGCAAGTATTGTCGGTTTTATATGTTTTATCGTATTCGTCGATCGCTACTGGTTCCATATGTCCTAATTCTAAATATTCATTTATGAATTTTATATATTCATCCTTTAATTTCGTGTCCCTTTGAAAACGACGTTCTAGTGATAAGAAACGTCGTTTGGCAATTTCATATGAACCACCTAGATTTGAAACATTTTCGCGAAAGGGCAGTTGTACGACGAAACGTCCGTCGGCACCACGCGCAATCGTATTATCGAAATGTTTTTTGCACGTATTTTCTTCGATGGTGTACGGGTCATTGCCCTCGTATTCTTCTACACGCCAGAACAATGGTAGTATATTTTCTATAATAGAATCATTATGATTTATTGCCGAATGATATGTATTATAGGTAATTAGATTGTCATCGCACTCTGATGCAGATGCGGGTCCGGACACTACCCATCCAAATTCAGTTTCGTGGAATACCAGGCCATTAACAATCGGCTTTATCTTTTGCTCTCGTAATAAATCATAGAACTGATTGGTACCTATCAATACATCTACCTTTTGTGGTAAATAATATAGTGGATCGGCCAATATTATATTGTCTGGTTTACCACCTGTATTCGACATATATTTTGATGGCAAGTTGCCGGTTATTTTAGGAACAACTAACATTTTTAATGTTAACTTAAAATTGCTGTTATAACGCGACTCGAAATTTACATTTACGTATGCATATGTATTCTGATTCGTAGAACCTATGCCATTTATTTTGAGGTTCGTTTTCGTTTTCTTTAGACGTAAGCTTCGTACTAATTCTTCCGTGATAAAATTGCATTGCGACCCAGAATCTAATAATGCTCGACATAGAATTGGTTTCGCGTTCGCACTTATAGCTCGTATCACGGCGGTAGCTAAAAGTATGTTTTCATCGTCTGCCAATGCGTGCGCGGCTGTCAGTGAATTCGTACTGGGTAAATCTTCACTTTCTGTGTTTTCCCTTTCGCTGTCCTTTCTATGAATAATGTGTAGCAACGTATTATGCGGCTTATTGCATTTAAAACAATTATAACGTGATTTACAGCGTTTTATATCGTGTTTAGGTAGACATATTTTACACAGATCAAGATTACTGACTTTCTTAATTCGATCGATCGGCGCTAACTCTAGAAATGACGGACATTTATAAATCGTATGGGGGAGATCACACACGTAACATTTCGTATCAGCAGTGGCAATTAATGATGTTATGTTTACACCGTTGTTTTTATTGAACCTATTTCTCTTGTCTCTTATTGTCATAATATTTTCTGTAGGTGCATATTTTTTACTCCTCGCCATATTTTTTGATGTCTCTATTGACTCTAATAATTCTGAACGTTCATCTAAAAATAGTATTAACTCTTGAACCTTTGCTATTTCCGTTTTCGAAGTTCTGGCTTCCCACTCACCTATAGTCGATTCATCTAACTTCGCGCGTATTATATGTGTGAGTAACGGACCCCAGTCGTTTGGACGTTGCTCTAACGCTTCTAGAGCAGCCATATGACCGCGTAGTGTATCCGCTAATCTTCTTAAACTACCTACGGAACTTCCTATTACTGGTGTCAATTCGCAAATACCTCTTACGTGAGATTGAACTAGAAATTTTTTATTATTATATCTTCCTACTAATGCCTTCCAAGCGTGTTCATACTGACTTGCCGTCGTCTCGAGATTTTTAATACAATTAGCTGCATCGCCGCCCAGCGAGGATCGTAAATAGAAAAATTTCTGTATTGGTGTTAAACTACTGTTGGTGTGTATTAACGCTACATATATGTCATGGAAAGTCGCCCACTCAGCATAATCGCCATTGAAACTTGGTATATTTAGAGCGGCCAATTTCACTATTGACGTCGCTGAATTAACACTTTCCCCATTATATGAATTTCGATGAGTTATATTTTCTCCATTATCCTGTATTTCTACTCTCCCTCTATCGGCATTTATGATTTGCTCGGCCTCCGCCATACTTTCGAAATATAAATTTTCAATTTCTAATCTATATCTAGAGTGATCTGTCTCAGTAGCGCTATCTACCTCTATTTCTTCAATGGCGGTTTGTATTAACTCGAAATTTTGCCAAGTCTCTTCTGCCTTATCACGCCTATGCGCGATTTGTTTACTATCGCGGTCTGTCGATCTTAAATAATTTTGAAACCGTGTCAATGTAGCTTTGAGGTGCCCGCGCTTTGCGATTAACTTATCTAACTGCTCCATTATGGTTTGACAATAATTTATGATGACCGCACGATAAAAGAACAAATTATTAAATTACGAGTGATAGTTGTTCGATTATGCTTGTTATCGCTATGAAAACCCAATATTATAAATTATACGTACGCTTCAGGGTTTTCGAATCTTATTGTATGGTTCATAATACTATACACATTTATTACATTTATACTATTCAATATTACTATCTATACTTTATATTTGCTAAACTTGATGGGTTTTTTCTGTATTTACTTTCTAGTACCGTACTCGCACTTTGCCTATGGGAAATACGCCGCAAAGACTTATTTTAGACTAAGGAAATGAAGGAAAAAAAGGTGAACTCTCTTACCTTGATTTTTCAAAATTCTTCATCCCAGATGGTACTTCCTTTTCAACAGACACTATAAGGTTGTATACCTTAAAGGCTGTATATATATTCAATTTTTGTAAACGTATAACTTTTGCTCTTAAATGCCAGAGCTGTGACACTATGCACAAATTTACAAAACGCACGCTTTACCTTATACAGAAAAATTCGCGACGATATACTATTTCGATCGAAACGGACAAGTTGATGATCTTAGTATCAATTTTAGTTGTTTACGACGTCAATATACTCAAAAATATTTAAAACAAAATAATGTTTAACTCGACAAGGCTATAATTGTAAGTTATGCCCATTAACGCACACGCGTGAGTATATTTTCCGACGCACCAAAACTTACGCACTTACAATATCACTTATTTCTATCCGGGTCGAATGACCAAATGAACGGGACTCAGGGTTACCGTGTAGAACAAAATACGCACTCTTTTTATTCTTAAACACTAGTAATTTTATTTAGTGGACTGTATAAAACGTATTGTCACATTTCGGTCGAAAAAACGGAGTTGCTCGCTACACTCTGTGATCGCCACTTCGCAACTTTGCAACTGATCTATCATAATATAAATTTCGGGGTTCACCGTATCGACCGAATAAAACATAGATAACAAATAATAATAAATCACGGACAAATCATGACACTTTAAAATATGTACGCGATCGATACGAAACAGTACCAATTGTTATTATTACAATATAATATGTATCTCCTAAACAAGGGAATTCACTAGTTTATTATAAGCTAGTTTAATAAAAAAAAAAATATAAAAAAAAACATAATAGTAATTATTAAAGATTTTTCTATTTAATTTATTGTAATATCGCACAATAGTGACAAAAATTAAATATTACATTATGGGTTTTGAACAAAGTCATATTATCATTACTACAGTTCCTATAGTACATATTTCGATTGAAATCAGTGTATGATATATTTTATGTATTATTTACGAATTTATAGTAATAAATTAATAACGACAAAAGAAAACGGCGTCAATGTTTACGTCGCAGACGACGTTTGGTAACCGCGAGCTACGGGGGACAGAACACCAGTATTCAGATTGAAATCTCCCAGGGTGTTTCGATTTTGTAGTTGCGATATAATAATAATAATAATAATATTATGTAGGTATAATGCATATACTGCTGCAGTTTAAAAGAAATATCTACTCGCTTACTCGAGTCCAGACAACTCATATTTATATAAATCAACTCACACACACATATAGGAGGTCCGACCATATGGCAATGTGATGTATAATAATATATATGTTGGTATCAGAGAAACCGTATGCGAATTCATCACGGCGGCTATCGATTTTCATATAATATTATTATGCACCACTCAGTGCGAACTTCAGTAAAAATATATATATATTTATCACCTCGTATTTTTTTTAAAAGTCTAAAATAAGTGGTTGGTATCTGCAGGACACTGCAGCACCATAGATATAATATGTATATATTTTATATTAACCAATAGGTAATATTATAATGCCGGACTCGAACTAGACCGTGTAGGCTGGGCTTGAAAATGTCGAGTAGTATTATACCAATACCATGGTAGTCAGGTCGGGGTTCAGAGACAAAAAAATTAGTCCCACCTTGAACAACTGATGTATTCCTTAAGATAACGCAATGACTTTTCTCGCGCGTTTACGTTCATTACCCGTATCTCTGCATTTATCAATATTACTATATAATATTATATGTTAGGTACATAAATGTACATAATAACGTACCAGGAATAATGTACGATAAACGCACAAAGAATAAATAAATAATAAAAATTAAAAATTATATCTAGTCAAGAACGATCAATTATTATTCTTTCGCGTGAGTTTAATGTAATAAGTCTCGCCTGAGACAAGTGTACACGGATAAGTAATAATAATATAGGTAATAATCTAAGGTGTAAGTATAAATTTTTAAAAAAAATTATATAATTGGCCTTCTCTGCTGACGTTATCAAAACACATTTCGTGCATCATATAATATGGATGTACAAGTATACTATATGTCTAACGAAACCGGTTGAATAATCATTTTTAAGTATTGGGGTGAGAAAAGATTAAAATATACATCACAAGTATTTTTTATAAAAAATGTTTGTTCTTCAGGAGAAAACTGGAAAAATTGGTTTTATGTTCTATAGAAACATATTTTTATTAAATGTACCTATGTGTATTGTGTATACAGCAGGTACCTCTTATACATTTTTACCTTCATAGGTTTTTTACGTCAAACAAAATCACGTAATTTTAATCGATTTATAGTGTATAATTTATTAATTACAAATTAAATTAAATTTATAAAACTTAACAAATAGCAATGATTAATTTTTTTTATTTACTTCTTATATATTCTAAAACCATATTAATCATAGAATGATTTTGTACAATATTTATGATAATAATTAAGATTCGATAATAAATTAAACGTATAATATTACATTTTGCTGTATATTACAGGATATTAAATTTATATTATGTTTATTATTCATAATTTATTTAATACAATATACAGATAATTATAACATATAATAGATACACATGCATAATAAACACTACACTTTGCAAAGATATTTGTTTTAATATTCGATTATCGAATAATAAGAAGGCAAAATAAAAGTAATTTTTTTTTTATTTCTTTTGAAAATATTATGATAAATGGATAATATGAGTTGAGTATTTTTTTATAGGTCACTCACACTTGGTAGGTATAAGTAGTATAAGTATCGTTTTAAACTATATTATAATATTACTATATCGGAATATAAATGTAACGAGATAATTTCAAGTACCTGGATTAATTATAAGAATATAAGAACTTTTTTAATGACGATTAATTGCCGTGAGAATAGTTTAATAACATAATATATTATTAGTGCTGTTACTCATAGGACGTAATAGTTTAATGATTATACCTAACCATTTACTTAAAAAAGTGCATTCATTTAATATTTCTTAAGCTCTGAGATGACCATGTTTCCCAGCGTAGTCCAAAATACGATATAACCTATCTAGCCATGTAGCTAACGTATAGAATTTTAGTAATTTTTAAACAAAATATTTTGTTAAATGTAAAATAAACAAATTAAATTATAAGATACTATTGATTAGTGATTATTAAATAATCAGTCTAAATATATCGTTAAAAATATAAAATGATTTATCATATATAGATATAAAAAATAAATAAATCAAATCTCTTACGAGATCAATAATGTTCATATGGATTGACAACGTGGATAATACATTTAAAATGTAGGCTGAAGGATAAAATTACTTGATAATTATGTATATGCGTTAGTAAACAATATATTTTATGATGGGGAGGAATGAAATTAACGTTTAGGATCATCCCTTAGGTAATGTATCTAACTTTTTTTATTTATTTTTCTAATTTTAATAATCACTTTTTATCAAAGGAATGGAATCTAAATTAATTCTTGAAACGTATTTTAAAGCGTTAGAACAAGATCAGGTTTTTTAAATTGTATACAATCTTTATGTAAATATGATTATATTTAAAAAAAAACATTATTAGGATATTTATGAAATTGAATATTATTACGTTGAACTTAGAACTATTAATTGGTCTAATTAATTTTACAACAACAGGTGCACTATAAAAAATAAATCTGTACATTTTTCATTTTACCGGGCCGAATTATATTAGTTGCCAGTTTAAATTAAAAAAAGCTAATCATTTAAATTTTGTTAAACGTTATATTATATTCTATATTATTATTGTTTTATAAAATACAACTAGATAAAGTATTTATCTATAAATAAATTAATAAATTCATAACTTGACAAATTTACATGTGATACCTACAGGGTGTGTAAAAATGTAATTAATAATACGAATTTTAATATAGATTCTAAACTGGCATGCAAAACCAAACAGACATCACGAAAAAAGTTAAGCTGTAAGTAAAAAAAAAAAAAAATACAGATTCACCATAATAATGTGTATATGATCCAGGTGTTGCAACCGTGTGCAATCATAAATCAGATATATGGTTTAAGTTAGGACTTAAACCGAAAGCGAAACATTGAAATAGTATTTTTTTTTTTATAAAACCTAGATTGGAAATGAAATGGTTCGAAATTTCTCATAGTATAATATATCACTGTAATCAAGAATTTCGGTCAGTCGCGGATTCAGTTGAGTGATAGTGAAAACAAACGTTTTTGCGCAAATAAAATCTCGCACAATCATACACGTCGGTCATCCGCGATCGATGTGATCGATGATCAAATAACAATGACGATTGTTAAACGACGTTGATGATAATTACAATACGGCCCCGTCCGCTTGTACGGTCGCAGCTCGTACAACAATCGTACACAATGTTACTGTACGGATCGCGTAGGTACGTCCAAACTAAAGGTAAAAATTAAACGTCTTCTCATTGTTTCTCGCGAACGTGAGGCGGTGACTCTGTGAGTTTTTTTCGTCGTCATTTCACCGACGACGCGTGTTTCTCGTGGCGTAGTAATATTACTATTACCTAGCGTATTATTCTCCGGTGACGATGAATTATTGCTCGCGTACGTGCTCCGCGTTAAAACAAACACTCGTCGCGCACCCGTGCACTGAGCACAAGTGGGACATTTTTTTTTTTTCTCGACATTTTCGCGATCGCATCGGTTCAAACGATACCACGGATAAAATACGAAGTCGACCGACGACGATTATTATTTTAAAATATAAAACGCGGGGTAAAATCGATCGTTTTCAATATTTTAAAAAACAAAAATCCGTCTCTTTGGTATTACGATGGTAATGGATTTTTCGGATCGTGAACCATAGTGTAAGTATAGTATTGGTGGGCTGCTGGCGGTTACGCAACATCAAATGTTCAACACGCGACCCATAACACAATAACGTTATAAGCGCGCACTGTTTATAATAATAAATATTTTTTATCGTAAATCCTCAGTCCTTCTCGTTCGGACGGTCGATCGTCTCCGATAATACGATTTTAATCGTACCCGAGCGCGTCCCTCGGACCGGTTCCAGAGATTTGGTCGGACGGCAACCTCCGGGCGCGCGGGCGGCTGGAGGGGAGGGGAAACACGCGGGCCGCAGCCGCCGCGTTGTTGCAGGGGAGTGGTCGCAGGTGTTTACTGTTGTATATACAGCGTGTATACGCGTACGCTGTGCGCGCGCGAGTACGAGTGCGCATGCGCGTACTACGATATACTTACTACAATATTATATTATTGTTACGGCCACTACGTCTGTAAAACAACCGCACGGTCGCACTATACGCGCGCGCGATAATAATAATAATAATAATAATCAAATATTACAACAAAACGTGCCCGCTGCCCAGTCTCGTTCCGACGTCGGCGTTGTCGTGTGGTCTGTGATTCGTGTGAAAACTGCTGTCGTCCGGTGTGCGTCGCGCGTGTGTTTATTTTCCATTTTAACCGTCCCGTCGAGTTTTTATTAATTTATTTTTGAATTTCACACAACGATTGTTATATCTCGTCCGCGACACTAAATCCACAGGAAATTTCGTATAATGATTGCGACCAGGTAACGTCGCTGCTGCACAAAACGATCGGGTAAGAACGACAACGCGATATCTAAATATTATAATATGATACTTTACGGTAATTAATTACCCAGGGAAGTGCTCGATTTCACGCTATTATCAAATAGGAATACAATATCCGTTAACGGCGGCGTGGTTACTATATTTTATTATCCGTTTAAAGATCATATTATTTTAGTTGGTTCGTGTTACATAATATATTATATTCGTAGGTCTTCGCTCGGCGCAAGGGTCGAATCGCCTCGATGGCGATTGTGCGACGTGTGTTGAGGGTACTACAGATTCAGGGGTATTCAACCCTTTTTTTTTTTTTGCACACATAGTGCAATCAAATTCAAAACAAAATTGATGACCCGAATGTTGGTTACTAAAACATATTTTGATTAAAACAAATCGTCAAATTTACAAATTAAAAAAAAATATTGTATTTTTAATACCGTTTTTTTAACAGTATACGAAAAATCAACAATTTTTATATGATTTTAAAGTTTAAATAGTCTTCTTCTTCGTAATCTTATATTCTTCTTCTCCTTTTCTTCTCTTTCTCTACCTGCACTTGCACCGAATCACTTCTTTTTCGGTATCCATCTTTTTTTACTACATATTCTTTACGAATCTTATTACCTTTGATAATTCATCCAGTAAAACACAACTTACGATTAAATTATATTTTAGTGTGATTTTATAGTATTGCATTAATTGTATAGAGAGTTTAAATTTTGTTATTCTTGTTGCCCTAAACCCCTCTGTCACCTTACCCCCTAAACACTGTTATAAGCCCACTGGTCGTTTCCGGTTCTTCCGGCGGTCTTCATGGGGGTGAGGGCGTTTCTAATGGCGGTTATAATAATATATGTATGTAGGATAAGTGTGTTTTTTTTTAAATTTCGTTTGCTAGCTAATTCGGGTCGTCCAAAATTATCGCTGTCTGTATGACGAAAACAATACATCAAATCACGTTTTAACGTACCAAATGGAAAAAAAACCATACAGACGTCTATAAGGGTTTTTACGGCCGATTTGGCACGAAAATCCTGCCGCATCGTCGTACCCTTATGTCGTTAATGGCATGGCACCTTGGAGCGCGGACACAATATCATTTAGGTACTGTCACTGTCGTCCGGCGCCACAGACGCGACAAACATGTCCCCGACGGTGACTACTTACCTGATTCTTGGCGCCACGCTGGTCACGACTACGACCGAGGGTGGTACATTGTAGCCCACAGCTTTTGGCGCCGTTGCAGAAGCACTTATTAGTGTTTTTTTTTTTTTTTTTTTTATGTTTGTTTTGTATAAGTAAAAGGTACTTATCTTTTACTTATATAGTTCGTTTTTTTTAAATCCATTTTTTATATTTGTCCTGCAATGCATTACTTATACAAACCAGTACCCATAGATTATAATATATACACGAAAGATAGGACATGCTATTGTATTCAAATGTGTCTGAAGAGTATACCGGTTACCATGGTCGCCATATATGTTAACTGCTGTATGCGTTATTGGTAATAATTTTAAATAATAATCTAATATTAATTAAAAATCTTCTTATCATTATTTATTTATTTATTTTGTTTATGACTAAATGATTTTAATATAAACACATGTTATTTAAACTATTTGTTAATTTACCGCAGTTTTTAGTATAAAATATTACCACAATTCTGTAACCATATTGACCATTGTGGTGATTTGTATTCTCCTCAAATACACACTATACTGTATATTAGTTATAGGGATGTCCTATTCTTGTTTATATAATCTATGCGAGTACCACGCGCAGTATCCACGAGAAAATATCACGATTTTACTATATATCATACTCTGTATTCTGCCCCCGGAGGTGTCCGAGAACGCATCCGCGCGGAGGCGGTTTTACGTTAAATAATAATAATAATATACTATAGGTATAGGTTAGGTTAGGTACGTGTATCATACGGGTATATATACGAAACTACACGAAAACGGATTGTCCTTAAAAAACCGGTTGCACCCTGCAACATCTAGAACAATAACTGCGCGTATAGGTATAATATAATTATAATATACGGCCGATTGTTCTAATGACCTTGGTTGACCCAAGAAGTCAAGACTGGTATATTCCTTTTCTATTATTTTTTTTTTCTCCAGAAAATAAAAACTCTTACAATAACATATTATAATATGACTTTCGTGAGGGTGGTCGTTGTCATATGTAAAAACGCGGTCATTGTCCTATAAACAAAATATGTAAAAGATTCAAAATCCTGTATTTGAGAGATATGTCCCGGAGTAAAACACTCCCCTCATAAAGGTTTATAAATGATGTGTAATATTTTTGTTAATCTTGATAATTTGTTATTATAATATGCAATTAATTTTCTAAAGTACATACGTTTAACTACATGAATTGTAAATTTGTAGCATAAACTAAGAAAACTATTAAATTTTAAAATTGCTAATAATTATAGAGATTGCTTGCTGATTTTAATTCAAGTAGATGGAGACATAATTAAAATGACAACCGGAAAATAAGAAATAAAATATTATCAGAAAAATCCTTCCATCACTACTCGAAAAATGTCCTTTCTGTCTGTGTCACCGCTATTCGAACAATAATAATAATATTTACAATAGTGTATTCTGGTTTCGGAGACTTCATCATACAGGTTTTGCACGCTATTTGTAATCGTTTTCCCTTCTTGTACCATCCGTATTCCGCAGTTTTTTGTTTGATTTGTATAAAAAAGAAACTCACATTGTGTTTACGAATTAATACGAATACTTACAATAGAATTTTGTTTAAAGACATTGAAATCGATGATTTTCTGTCTTTATCTATACTATTCATTATCGTAAAATCTACTTGAGAACGATTTATTCACTATTTAAATATTTCATTTTATTTAAGATCTTTACACTTTTAATTGTGACTATTATTTAATTTGTATACTTCATTTGAGTTACAAAAAATGTATGGACAAAAATTGAAAATATAGGAAAGCCATTCTCAAGAAAGTATACATCATGTCTTATTCAAATCTATCTTTAGATTCCATTAAAAGTATAAAAAACGTCTAAACTATTGGTGTTTTGAACATTTTATGTATGTATTGGGCATTGCTTAAATTGTTTTAAATATTTATTGACATTACATTATAATATGTCATACTTCTTGTAATTTATATTTTTTTGTTTTATTTTTAATTTCGTTATATTGATTTGATATGTGTTGTATCACAATAATATTATCAAATAATGCGGTTAAGACTGATAATTTATTATTTATTTTAATAGTATTTATTATATATGTAAATTTATTATAGCTTTCGTAGATTGACATATTGTGTTTTATTGAATATATTCAAGACTTTACACACTCAATGGAATTGACAATGGATCCCCACAAACAACTTAAGACTTGATAAAATTATGAACTATAATACGCGTTAACTATTAAAGCATTTACTAACCTTTATTCTTTTTAATATTTTAAAGGTGCTTAACTTATTGTACTTTACATTCTAACATTTCTTATATAAATTTTTTTTCAAAAATGACTTATATTGGGGCTATCACTTAATTTTGGTACACATATTCAAATAAATTTTTCAATAATTTTACATGCATTCAATTGTTTATTCGACTTATATACAATTATAATAATATAAATGTTACACCACAGACAATTAAGAGTATTCAAATAAATTATATGTTAATATTATTATTATATAGTCTTGTTAGATTCTAAAATTTGTTATAAATATTTTAATAACGTATAATAATTATAATCTATTATTAGCTAAATAAAAGTCTTCTTAAGAATAAGACCCTTAAAAAGATTGACATTTAAAATAAGTAATTTATATATAATATTAATTAGTGTTTATCTATCTCAGATAGATCTTCTACCATAGGTTCGTAATTTTTTACAATTGATTTATAGTCAGTTAATTATTTTGGGAACCAATTTTTAACATGCTAATACATATACATTATACACATTTATAATAGTTTAGTTGTCAATGCATAAAAAATGTCGACTCAAAAATATTACGATTTTTATTACTATACTACATCATGTAATATAAAACAATAGAGTATAGAAGTCTCAAAGAAATATAATATTTTTTAATGGTAGTTATAACTAATGTTATTTTATTTTTACTTACTACTATTAACCAATATTACGTCGTCATTAGAATATTATTGCGATGCGGTAATATAATTTTGCGAATAATCGCCAAAATTTACACGGTGTATTTTCAACTATAATTCATATTTGAGGTTTCGGAAACCTTTCGTGTAAATACAACATTATAATGTTTAAAACGATTGGTATATTATATAGTAATCGGATCTATATTATATCTTTATATTGCAGTCCGACGCATCGTGTGCGGTCATTTCTCAATATGTGTCGTAAAGTAATATATTTTATTATCGATTTCAATTATTACTGTGGTCGTTACATCTCTAGAAAATATAAAATAATACTATATGGTATCGTTATCTCCTATCCAAGATTCAATGATAACCTTTCATAAGTACAGTATGTATACCTATAACTACTGTAACCTATAACCCTATAACAGACACCATCGATGGTGGATGATAAATCATTTAAATACTAACCCTGTACGTAAATAATGCACACGTGATAATAAAACTTTTCTACAGCAATTGTTGGTCTAGAAAACATGACAAATCAACCTAAATATTCAAACATTTATAGAATATAAATTCTTGTGAAACGTAATTAGTTTTTCTTTTGCGCTTTTTTCGTGTATATTCTCTTATATTACAATTACAATAATCGCGTGCGCTCTACGCGCATGTTATCTACGGGACACGTGCTATAAACATCGGGTAAAACAGAACACAAATCTTCTACTTAAAAAAAATATATATATATTATAACAAATATTGTAGGTACATAAAGTATTACTATGATATACAAACCGGTAACATCTGCGATGGGCTCCGGAGACACTGTCGGGTCGGCACACAATGGATTGTATAAAACATGTGTGCTCCTTCTAAGGTCAATTTTAATTACGAGCCTTCTTCCAATGTATATCTATATATACGCGTATAATAATATTTAAATGCACCGACCATTTTGGATAATATTAAATCTTGTGTCAACATTTTAGGGCGCATTATTCGTCTACCGTCTCCGCGGTTTTCTTCAACACCAACGCCACCATCACCACCCTCCTCTGCCAATCTTCCCTTCCTAAACACTATTATTGTTATGATAATTCGCTCGCGGGCGTACTGCGTGTTGTGCCTTGTACGCGATACCGCCGTAATGGTTATACATCTTGTCGGCATCGATGTTTTGTATACCAACGCCACGGGTGCGGTATCAAATATGAGGTATATTTTTTTATACCTGCAGCACATTTACATATTTTACGTGTTGTATATAAAACTGAATTTAATATTTCACATGATATTCGTAGGACCCAGTAACTTTAATATTATATTTTTTTCTTAGCTCTTGGTACGTAAAATCATACGGTTGTACCTGTAATTTTTTTTTTCTTTAAAAATATTTATATACTGACAATCATAATAACAGTCAGAATTAATATAAAGTGAAAATTATAATCCGCAGGTAGATATTTATAATATAAAAGACGGGTGTTTATTGTTTTATTCTTTAAAAAATTTTTTTTTTTTTTCCAAAATTGTAATAAATATACGCAATTTACAATTAGTCATTACATATTGGTCATATTATTATGTTATAATAATATATATAAAAAATATGTATCATTTTCACTTGAATCATTATACGAATATGATATCAAATATCAAGACATATATATATATATATATATGTTTTGACTACTGGATATACTGGTATAAATCTTTACATATTACATTATTTATGACTTTCAGAGTTAAGTAAAAATTTAGTTCTTATTATTTATGTGATATTGTCAATTAATATTTGTCAAGTTAAAACGATTGATAATATTCACAGGCAAAATCAGGGTTCAACATTAGAATGTGCCCTTATGTGTTAACGATTTAGTATTTTGTAAAATAAATATAAACATTTTTAAAGGAGCCTTTAATTTGTATTTTTAACATTAGAGTGTGCCTAAGGCCTATGCACACTATATAATTCCGTCTATGGCGATATTATTTTTTGGCTAGATAAATATTGCTTTATTAAAATGATATTTAGCCATTATTTATTAATATTTATGTTGAAATAACGATCATAATAAGATATAAATTGTATTGCCAAATATTTCATGCGATTGTTTTTTTCGTTTGACACTAAATGGGATTGGGAATAATTTTTTATTCGTTGAATGATTACTGTATACAAACCAGTCACTGATTTATACGAATGTGTTTCACATAAATAAACTTCTAGTATCTTCTTATAAGAAAGAGTAACTTGATTATATTCTGTAGATAAAATCAAAAGATAATACAAGACCTGGAACCTGGAAGGCAAATTTTAATAGGCTAACATCCATAAACGAATTTTAATCCGTTTGGTTATCTTGAGAAAGTACGAGTGTTATTTATTTATTCATTGCTTAAATACAAATATCGTTATTGATATTATTAATTAAATATTAATATTTAATATTTATTAATTAAATATTAATAATATCTTTTTACCTTGATTTCACTTTAACAAATTAATTTAGATACGGATAAATATTTAAACGATGCATTGAAATGGAAATAAAATAAAATCATGTTATGGTTTATTAGTTATACTTGTTATTGTTTATTAATCATATAAAATTGAAAATATTACTATGAATACAGATCATTATACCACGTTATAATATTATACATTTGTACGGTATAAAATAAACTAATTTAAATAATTCATATTTTTCTTATCACTAAAAATTTGTTTTATTTCTAAACTCTTGATAACTTACAAAAAGGCTTGTCAATATATCTTTATAATGAAATGTATGTAATATTTTTAATGAACATAACTGGTTCTTTTATCATTTTTTTAAAAAAAAAAATGTATTTATTTATTTTTCAAAATAAGAACTTAAGAAAACAATAAATATATTTCAATAGCAAATTTAACTAAATCACAACACACCAATAAGCAATAATAATAAATTGTTTTTAGTTTGATCATCAATACTACTTACTAGATTATTTTATGTTAATTTTACTTTTGGTTTTTTACGCGAATTACGAATATCTATTCTATTTGATATAGTACATCGGTATTGAAAAAATCTGGTAATTTACATATATTATGGTTTAACAAAATTAATGGCGCGTGTCAATGGACACCGCCCGTCGTTTAAATGCCTATTAAATACGTAGGTACATATTCCAATTTACATGATTGTAGTTTGATAATATGTTTACTAAAGTTTTCGATCATAAACGATATTCATTAAGCATTTAGGTCTGGTTAGGCTAAAAAATATATATTTTAAATTTAAATTATTTAATAACTCATGCCTGAAATGTAGTTAATTTGTTCAATAGGTTAGGTTAGATATTTACGTAGTATGCTATAGTGTTTTAATACAGCAATAAATAATGATTTTTAATCATATACGCATAGGTAGTGAAAATATATATTATGTGATAATGCACTTATATAATTATTTAAAAGTAATAATTCATCGGTGAAGTAAATGAACTCAAAACTTATAAGATTCCTATAGGTATATAAATATATATAATATTATTCTACAACACACTGTTGTAAATAATCAACTGGTAAAAAAATTATTTAAGTATCAAATTTCGTATAGGTATTTATATAATTATTATTAGCATTGAGCGTACTTAAACATTTAGTATTGAGTGCAATTACTAATTTTTGTTTGTTATTATAATTAATTTCTTGAGTCTAAAAAAATTAATAAATTCAGGCTAAACATCTGAAAACTATTTTATAATTTTTAAATGAAAAATAATTGTTGTTTAATGTTTGTGAACAAATTATTTAAGGATAATTAATCTAATTATCTAACCAAGTCATCTATAATCAATTTATACAAAACAATATATTGTTAAAAAGATTTTCCTATATTATTTTATAACTTTATATGATAAAGAATTAGTAAAATATTTACTGAAAAAAAAAAAAAATTATAATAAAAAAAATCGTGGTAATAATGGAAGATATTTAAATTAAAATTCTATATCATTTTGCTAGTTTTCAATTATTGACATCATTTTATGCATCGTTGCAATTGTTACATACAAAATAAAATATTACTAACGCTAGGTTTTTTGTAAACAAATTTATTACATTCACTACAGCGTACCATTGTGCTGCAATGTCAGACCCTATCACTTTGAAGTACAATCAAACACTGATAAAATATAATAAATATTCTTTACCATCTAGTCGATTGATTAGATAGAGGATAGTTACAGATTATAGAGATTTAATTTTAAAAGTAACTACGTAAATAAAAATGGCACGCAAATGCGGTACGTAATGTATTTAAGGGTTAATCAGCTTTTATATCAAATAAATAAAAAAACATTTAAGTTAATAATAAACTTGCCTGCAAATAAAGTTTTTATAATATATATATATATATATATATACATTATTTAACAATAAATATTGTTCAAATTTTTAATAATTTAATCGCTAATGGTTAATTATTTTGAATTTAAACTATATAATTATAATTTATGTAATATTGTTATTAAAAAATTTACACCATACATAAATCATATTATGATATTAAAACCTTAACCTTATTATAATATTATTATTATATCATTGATCATTATTTATGTACGAAATGCAAAAATAATTACTTTAATTATGGCAAGTGGTTACAACATAAAAATTTAAATAATTTAATTTAATTTATAACAGTTTTATGATAAAAATTATTGTTCAACAAGTAATTCTAAGGTCTTACAACTAGGTTGTAGTAATATTCAATTTTCAAGTTTGTTCTTTGATATTTCTATCTATTGAATATAACACTAAATTATATAGCGTGTCAGCAAAAATATAATACTCTCTTGATTTAGTACGATCACATACCACTCATAATACATGCGATTCATTTTATAATCAACGCAATAGTATATAGTAAACCAGTTGTATACATTAATGTTATGTTGATATGGATTCTTCGTTATTATTTTTACAATTTATCAAGATTTATATATCTAAAATGATAACATTCGTTCACATTTCATTTAAATTCACTCGTCATTTTTAGTAGATTTCATTATAAATACTAAAAAAAAAATCCTATAGATAGTATTTTATTCATAAATCCACATTGACAAAAAAAAATATACGCCTACAAATTGCTACGATTCTTTTTATTTTTTTAAATTTTTATTAACGTCCTTAATATATAAAATGTAAGCTTGGAGCAGAGAGAAATTGATATCACATAACTATGCTCGTTGACTGTCCATTGAATTGGTATTCATTGCAGAGCTGTTTGTTAGATTATATAAATATATATATATATATTTTTTTTTTGTTATAAATAAAACGGTAGCCACACAAGGAGGTACTGTACACTAACCGGATGCGTTGGTTTGTACGTGCCTGTTCAAGGCGCAGTGGATTTAAAATAAAAACTACTATCGAATCATTTTTCCTCTTTTATTCTTCAAATCGTAACTATTCTGTAGTTAATCTCCGAAAGAAACCATCATTGGACTTGAAAATACAAATGTCATTTTTTTTTTTTTGTGACCTAATATAACCACATTAATTTACCTGTAAATTGGTATATTTCACTGTATTCAATGTAAAATCAACATACATTTTTGGTTTTGAATTTATCGTTTTTTTATTTAATTATTTTTTTTATTATTACAATTACTATAAAAGTCAATTCCAATTGCCATTATAATTTAAATATTTTTATTTTTTAAATAACAATGGTATTAAAAAATTAAATTTAATAAAAGACATAATAATACCTATATACTTACTTAATAATAAGATCAAAATCACATATTATGAAATAATTGCATAATATAATTATTACATTATTACATAAAATTGCAATTACAATTGGTGTTAAAATTATGTACCTATAAAATATAGATACTTAATATCATAAATTCTTAATATGTATATTAATTAGAGTAAATAAATAATATTCAAGTCGTAGTTTGTAGCGCAATAGCGTATTATATTTCAAATTGTTTTTCTGGTATAGATTACAATATACGTGATTAGTTTTATACATTAAAATATCTATTGCAATAATATACAATTGTATAAAATAAATTTATATTATATTAAACATTGTTGAACATTCATAAAACTCAATTTGTTTTCTACTTTAAATTCATGATCGTAAAAAAAAATATTTCAAAACATGAACCTAAAAATTACAATACATGGTTTATTAATATGTATAGTGCAATATATTTAAGAATTATTTACTATAATTATTATTGATCATTGTTGATGAATGAAATTATTATCGTTAGTATTGCAATTTGTATTGAAATAATTGTATTTTATAATATAGTATGAGTTAATTTTATCAGGTTTTAAATTTTCATAATATAAACAATATTATAATAATATTTATCATACTAAGTCACTAACATTATATTAGTTACTATTATATTTACCATAATTACATTTTAGAGAACATTTATTCCATAGTATATAACTAAAATGTATTAAAGTAAACATTGCAACAAGTTGTCAGTTGTTTAAGTGTTATCAATATAATTATAGTTAAAATTAGGTTAATTCGCCCAAAGAAGTAGGTAATGTTTTTTATTTGTTTCATTGATCTCAAAAATCTACAATTTAGCCAGGTCATTGTAATTAGCCTATTTGGAAATCACACTGGTTTATTAATCATAGCTGAAACATACATCATAATATTGTATTCGCATTATAATAAAAACGAACTTACCAAAAGTATCTTCAATGTTTATTTTAATTTAATAGTTTTTAATTTAAATTAATTCTTCAAAGTTATCATTTTAATAACGAATATAAATATCAATATTTTCGTTATCAACCAAATAGGTATAATAATATTTATACTAAATACGGTTATACGGAATAGCATTATATAATATATGAAATATGATAACGTAATAAATTAGATATAATGTAAAAAGAAAAATTTTAAATTGGTACATTATATAAAGTGAAATTATATTCTATCACGGAATACTACCTACTGTTTATAGAAAATATATATTTTTCTTTTTAATAAACTACTATACAATGTCCGTCAAAAAAACACGTAATAATCACGATAAAAATATATTTAAATAAACGTTAGTAGCTTCCTGAAAAAAAATGTGATTTATTAGTTTATAATATTATTGTAATGAATGTTATATTTAGTAATAATATTAAAAATCTCATTCCTCCGACCCTTTTTAAAAGCCATTACGTTTGTTTTGGACGGTGAAATTGAAATTATCGCTTTCGTTTTGAATTTAGTCGATTGGTCTTCATTGCTCGAATGACCCCTGCACGGTTCTAATGGCAACGAGCAACGACAGTCCGTTCACAGCGTGTAATCTATCACGCTGAACAAGCATTAAATATAATTTATATTTATATAAACAAAATAACTAGAGACTTACATATGGGGTACAGCCCTCTTTCCCGCCACGCCACCCGATATCCAATCGTCCGAATAGGGTTTACTATGTAGAAAAAATAAACGAGATTGATTTGCATCGTGAGGTTATGTCGACCGTTAAACACAATGTTGTTTCACACGACTGTAATGACACTGAACGATCGTTGGTTGTAAGTCTCTCTAGACGTCAAAAAATATTTCCTTTACTACTAATATTGGTAATTTCGAGACATAAAAATATAACGTGCATGCGATATATTGTCGTGTAGGTACTTATACAAAATGAAAAAATATATGGATACATGATCGTTTTTTTATGGTTAATTTAAAAGTTCTGAATAAATTTTGTGATCATTTTTTTCAGATTTTACTAAAAGACAAGCCGTGACACGATGATGTCCCTGCTACATGTGCTGTTGGCGATAGCGTGCGTCGCCGCGAACGCACACCAAATTGAACCTGAACATCATGTCATTCCGTATAAAGGTAATATAATTGTATATAAGAGTATTATACTAACTTAATAATAATTTAATATTATGGCAGGTTTATATAGAAGTTGAGAACAAAATCAGTAGTTATTATCAAATACCCCGAGTGTGAATGTTAAAATATTGTGATATCATAATAATATATAGTTACTTTTTTTTAAAAATATTATTAAAATTAAAAAATACGTAGTATAATAATTTAGTGTCTAAATGATTTACATTCATAGTACATACTACATACCTTATTGAATAAAAGACCATATGGAAGAGCCAAAAATAAATGTCTCAATGGGGTTAAGGAAGATTGTAGAACGTATAAAAAGAGAGTAGAAAATCGGATCCTTAAAAATATTCATCCGCGGTATTAAAATAGCCACCCGACGTAAATAATAGATATTATATTTGGTATTATATTACAGTCCGAATGTAGATTGGGTGATTTGAATTTCAAGTTAAAAAAAATTTGAGCGAATGGACACTAGCTACATATTCTCAATTATTTGTGTGACCCAAATTGCAATGATGTGCATATAAGTTCAAGACAATGGTTATAAATCAATAAATCGCATATTATTATTATTATGTTTTGTTAAACAAAACAAAAACATATTTTGTCGACAGTGCGTATGTGCATATTGTATAAACTATAGAGTCTTCGACTTGGTTATTGTTAACAATCCGAATCGATATCACAATAATAAGGCTATGTGCGCAGAAAATATAGTACACATTATATTATTATTATTATTATTATACTGTTGGACGAGATATATATTTTTCTCGCAGACTCGCGTAAATATTGTGCAGAGGTCCTTGCCGCCGGGAGATCGTTTCTTTTTTTTCTATCGTTCCGTTGTTCGCGGTATCGTGACCTTCGTTGCGGACGTCCGGATCTGTCGAGCACACGAGACGAACGTGCGGCGACGGTGACGGGAGGACGCGTTTTCTCGTTAATGAAGACGTGCCCCGTTTAGGCTGTATATCAAACAAATCATCCGTTATAGACCAGAAGCTCTCCGACGAGAAAAGAATGCAGTATTGTCCTTATACGCGTTGCCGGATCCGAGTGAAGTTTTTAACTATTATTATTATTATTATTTTCTTCCGTTCCGAATTGCCCGGAGATTTCTATAATCTAACTGCGGCCTAAATTTAAAAAATAAAAATAAAATAAAATACGCGCGCAAAAACACATTTTCTTTTATAATTGGCGACTGTGTTAGTGCGCCTTCTGGGCGCAGTTGTCGCACTGAAAACAATGCCAAAGTTTGCACAACGTCTCGACGGTGACGCCGCGGTTTCCCACGCGACAATCTTTACGAATCTCTATAATAATAATATTATATAAACGCGTGCGTCTCGTTAACAATAACCGTGGTTGCGGTCGTCGGTATATATCATTTTAATAAGAAAAATATCTGTCGGCAAAAACTATAGTGGGCGAACTTGTCGATCGGCATCGTGGCAGTTGTGTGATTGGTGCGTATGCATCTATTATATTTATAGACAGTTACCACAAATTGTGCTCAATAACATTATTTACAGGTATTCGATCATCTGTGTCCGATTGTTATTGAATTAGTTTTGGCGCGCATTGTTATCATTTGAATACAAATATATACGACAAATATTTCGGATAAAATCGTTTTTAAAACGTTAACGATAGAATAATTTAAAATAATTATTAAACCATAGATATGAGTAGTATATCTAAGACATGCGGCTTGATAATAATATTGGTTATGATACATAAAATTAATATTGACGGTAGTTGAAAACAAAATTATTTATAATGATATGTACTTCAATGTTTTAAATTTTTAATCATCAGTATCTGTGTGTAACCGTATTAACAATAATACGCACGAACTTTCTCTTTATTATATTTCCAACAATCATAAAGGATTAATCAGTTTAAATCTTTTGTTATTATATAGTTGACTTTTCATTTGTTAAATACAATCGATTATTCCCCACATTTGATCACAATCAGAACATGAGATATCATAATGTTAAAAAAAGTTAACATGACACGTTTTCGAAAGTATAAAAAAAAAATCAATAAACGTCTGTAAATCTTAATTATAGATGAAATTAATAATATATTATTAATATATTCAATGTTTCTGTACTCTGTTATCTGGCCAATTTCTGATTTATTAGTTTGTCGGTCGTGTTAATCTTCATCTGATACAACACCAGCTATCGTTATAGCCTTATTATAGGTGTTGCCCATTTAACTCATTATGTTCGAAGTAATTATGATATAGTAAGCCTGAAGTCTGATAATTCAGAAAGTCAGAACCAAGGTAAAATTATAAAACCATCCCGCGGGGTAAAAAAATTTAAACCTCCTGTTAAATTGTTTAAAATAAGTATTTCTTTATTTTACTCAGTGTGTAACATAATATACAGGTAGTTGGATTTTTGTGTAACCTCATTTTATAAATATCAAGTAAAGCGATCATGTTTATTAAATGTATAATTAACGACTTTTCTTACATACTTATGCAGTTATATCTGTAGTTTTATATAATAAATTAATAAATTTATATTACATATTGTAAGAGATAAAATATTTTATAGAACATAAATGTGAGGATTATGTTTTCTAATTCTAAAAAAATGTATAAATCATACATTAGTTATAAATCTATTATTGTTATTGTGTTTTTGAAGGTTTAAATTCAATTTGATTAAAACATAATTGTTTTAACCGGCCGTCGAGCCAATTAGTTTAATTAGACCGGTTTAATGAGAGAGACCATAATAGTATTGCTAAAATATTAATGCGGAGTATAAAATGTAAATATTACGATCATCATTTATTGGTACCCAAATTATTTTTTCCCCGAAGTAAATGCGATAAAAATAACGCTTTGTACTTCTGTGTGAAATCATCAAAATATTATGAGTGGGTTTCTGTGTGGGAATAAATGCGTAAAACGACCAGCGATTAGGACACGACAAAAGAAATCGTAAGATCGTACACGATTTTACAGCGAGTTAGATGGAATTGTTTAAAATGGCCTTTAACGTATTATAATAAGCTAGTATAGTATTTATATCATGAATAAATACGCGTCATTAATAATATACAATATTAATAATAAACAATAATAATATACAATATTATAAATTTATAATCGTTTCCTCGACGAACTCCACATTCTCCGCAAACTATACATTGAATAAGCATATAATAATGGTGTAAAATTTGTCATTAAAAAATTATCGTTTTGACTTGACGAGAAAGCGCTGTTTTCGATCACAGAAATTTATGTTAAAAATTTAATGTTTTGGACTGTATAATAATATTATCGCCATTTCGTAACATGAAATTCTAATGGACCTGTAGAACGACGGACGGTCGACGAATATAATAATAATTATTACTCTCGTTATGACCGCTTCTTTACACGGAACACGCGGTTATTAGGCGTACACACATTATTATGATTATTATTATAAATTTATAATATAAGAATAAATATTACAATGGAGGGAGACTTCAGATTGCCTGAATTTTTAGAGAAGGGGAAAAAATATTGAAAAGAAAAACATTATATTTGAACTATAAAGCTATCTATATATTCTATACACGTGAAATACAGGATGATTATATTTTTATTTACGGCACTGATTAAGTATAGGTCAGAATATAATTTATATAAGTATGATAATCATGTTTAATTTTTTTCGACTTTACATAGTGTTTATGCATATTATCACTGTTATTATTATTGTTAAGTTAACATTATTTTATAGTCATCACCAAACACCAATATAATTAATGGCAAAATAGAAGGTAATCACTCATGTAATTGGTTACTGGTTGTGATTGAGGGGGGGGGGGGATTTAGGGATTCAAATCTACCTTATACTTTTACATTTTAGATGAATTATTGTCGGGGCCATAAATAGAGTAAAAATAGATATATACTGTTATAATGATCTACGTCTATTATAAGTATTATTATGTAAAATGTATACAAATATTATTTGTTATTAACATTTTTTAAATTAACTTAATGTAATTATGAACTCCTCATATACAATATTTATGTCTATAGCACTGAAATCGCTATATAATAAGTTATTACCTATTACTCGCAGTGCGATTTGCTTTGCTATAATAATAGGTATATTATATGCAATGTTATTAGTCGTTTTTATCCGTTTTTATCGCGCGATGCTGTGGGTGTCGTCTCTCGATATTTTTACTCTCGCGACACACACCCCCGTCATTATACGAGGACAAGGTAACCATTCGCGTCGCACATGGCCTCCCAGTTCTTTTCCACCGTATTAACATCCACAAATAAACATATGGTCGCGTACAATATAATAATACGTTATAAAGGACGTAGGCGACGTACGTAGCTGACTTCTTCTTCATCTTTTCGATATTTCTACAGACTAGAACATCTGGAAGTACCGAATTCGAAAACCTACCCGATCGAGAAGAGAAAAAACTTGTTTTCGTCGATTTTACTCATACGTCTTACATGCGAAATCATAGGAGGATGTAGCGTCTCCGCTTAACGACTCATGCCCGACCTTTTGTCCGGCGCGTCAATCATTCAAATCTTTCGGATTTGGCGAAATACACCATAAAATAATACCGTATTATAATATTATTTAGACGTTTGTACGTATTTATACGTTTTATGTATGATCGAGCGATATCATAATATTCCGTTTCTGAAAAATTGAATCTCTGAAATTTGTAATAGTTCAAACATTTTTCTAATAGATGACTTACTTCTTAAAAATTTGAAATCTGTTTGTCCCTGCACTTAAACAAACAATGATTTTTTTCAATAATTTATAGATCTATGAAAATTAATTAATTTTATAAAAACATATAAAAAATATTTTATTTAAAAGTAGTTTACATTTTCACAACATCTAGATAATGTACACTATGTTTCAGAAACCCAAAAATAACAATAATAATCAATATAGTAAAACTTATAGACGACTAAAATGAAAAGTAACTCTCATACTGTCGTGATGAAACCGAGAATTTCGAGAAAAAATTAACAAAGAAATACGTGATAAAGTGATTGGGTTCGACGAATATGCAAGACTGATAAAGATTCTGGGAAGAGTTTATTGCAAAATGAAAAGTGATCTTAGTATTAAGTCATATAATAATCAGATAAATTTAGCAATATAAACCTGTTTTGATAATTTACACACAATCAGGTTCTTATTTTGTTATAATAATTGTTATAACTGTCATAATAATTAGGGACTAACACTATAAATTACAATACCTGTATTATACTAAACACTAACATTATTAATTAATGATGGTGTAAAACATGATAATTGAAAATAGGTTAGGTACTTGCTTATTTCTAATGAAAATAATAATATTATAATTATAATTCGGATTTTTATGTTTTGACATAATGTTATCTTGTTAATATGCAGTCTTATGAGGGGAAGAAATATGGAATTAATATTCCACGCATGATTCACAAGAAAAAGTTTTTTTTGCATATTTGAAAATATTTAATGGGTTATGGAATATTTAATTCATTTAGCATATTTTGGAATTTTATATTTATTTTAAAATTATTAATTTATAATTAATTTTTATATTAAGAGGTATCTGAAAAAAAATTTGTTTTGAATAATTTACTATCAATTTTTTTTTATCAGTTCCATAAATAAAAAAAAAAACATGCAGTACCAAATAATACTATTTAGATGCCACGCAGCAAGGTTTATAAAACATAAATGTATACTTTATATTATTACTTTGGTGTTTTTTCTTTAAATATAATGAAAATTTCAAATAATGCTTCAATAATGGTACCATTTAGGACCGAACATTTATGTTTTTTGTGGTATTTTTCTGATGTCAGCATTTCTAACAAAAAAAAAAAAAAAAAAAAATGATCCAGAAAAATAGTTGCATAATAAAGTAAATATTGATGTCCATTCATTATTTTTGCTTATTTTTGTTACTTATAAGAGAATATTTGATAATATTTGTAGGGTTTCTAGAAAATATTAACATCATATTTTAGATATTTTATGAAAATATTTATCCGGACCTTAATTATAATACAGCTATAATGCCGTACGGTTAGTATACTATACGCTACACGCTTGTAAGCCAACGTCTTCTTGGTCCTAAGAAATATGTAAACATCAATGTATAAACATTGATTTTACAGCAAATCCATTATTAATTAGTATGAAATTATTTGAAATAACATGACTATTGATCAGAATGCGGTAAATCGCAAATATCATTAAAATCTTGAAAAACTAGTAAAATGATTATTTAATCACTTTATATAAATCAATACATGTTTTTAAAATTATTTTATTATTACTATTAAATTATTATAATTATGAGAAAAAAAAATGTTTGTTTTTAATATTTTTGTATATTTTTCTTACTAATTTTTCATGCATTAAGAACTAAAATTGTATGTTTTCTATATTTTGGACAACTTTTAATTCATATTATCTATCTATAATATATAATATTATTATAACTAATCTATTAAATTAATTATAATATTAAAACATTAGGTTCACATTAATCATCCAATATTGAAAATAGTTCTGATAAGTAATAATGAAACAAAATGATAACAAAATGAAAATTAATATGCTATGCGTATTTCATATTTGTATACCTAACTAGTAGTTAATAATTATAATATATTTACTTGTACCTATTTGACTTCATTGTATCATATTTTTATATTATATTATTAGATTTGTTATTAAAAAATAATATATTGATTAAATCAACATATTGATCTTAATTTAATCTATATGATACTTAAAAATTTGAATACAACTCGTGTATGTTAACAATAATAATTAAATTATTTAAATTTCAGTTTGTTAATTAAAAAATACAAATGATTACAATACAGTTTACAGTATTTATCAAAGTTACGTATAATATTAAATTATATAATAATATATATATATATATGGTATATCCATTAAAATATTTTTTTCACATAAAACAATATTATTAATAGTAATAATACTTTAGAATAATAAAACATAATAATAAAATAATATTATATGGTTGTTTTTTTTTATAATTTGTTATTATTACCTAGTCGTTATACGAGTATATTCTAATATTTAATTATAAATCATAGGTAAATAATAAACAATATTAGTAGTTTTAAGTTTTAACAATAATTTACTAATAGTTGTGTTTTGAATTTGCGCAATTTAAAAACATATCTTAGCTAAATTACAAAGTTTTAACCCAATGACCAGGAAAATAATAAATTTTCCTGAAAAATTCCCGATTTTGCTTATCTACAGTATATACTAATATTTTTTATTTTAAATATTTTCATTTTATAAAAATATTTAACCAAAATAATTAATCATAGTAGGTATACTCGTATAGTCGTACACACAATAATTAAAAATGTCTTGAGAAGTTAAATGTTTATATTCTATTATGTGTATACACTATACAACTAATCGGACTAATATTGATTCTTATTTTGCGCGATGAGGTTAGGTAAAAAATAAAATAGTAATATTTTAAGTAGTAATGTAAAAAATCTGAACAATCCTAATATTTTGTAAATAATTTACAATATTATATTTAAAATTAGACTATTGAAATGCTTATATATCGTATGATTATAATGGAAGGTACCCATTAAAAATATGTTAATAATTGCTGCTGTTAGGTTAATAGCCAATAAAATTGTTCGAATAGCTGAGGAATATGTCATCAATATCTAGATTCCTGAATCTTTTCACTGATCTTAAGATTACAAATACATTTTTATATAAATATGTAAAAAAATATAAAGAGATCACAAATTCTTGTTACAGAAATATGGGATGACATAGGAATATTATGAAAAAAAATTTGTATCATTATTTTCAGATTAACTTGTGAATTTTTTTATACACAACTCACAATATAATACAGCAATTAAAATATCTATACTTAAATCTATATTTACTTGTACAAATTAAAAATAGAGAAACTAATTGTGTTTATTTGATCTAAAATTTAAATTAATATTGGAATTAAAATTTAATTTTGATCTTTATTTAGGTAGTTAATACTTAATATATACATAATTATACTACATATTATTATATTATATATTAAAACTGTAAAGTATATAAATAATAACAATTGCAATCCAATTACAATGGAATAGTCGAAAACAAAATTATCAATAAGAATCATCTTATTGATATTAAATATATATAAATTATACATCCAAATAACTTGGGTGGTATTGGTGGGTGGGTATTATTTTTATAGTAAGTATATACCAGTATACCACAACATACACATAATGCATATTCAATTTTATTTATGAGCATAATCCATTACGCATTTTAATTTAAACGTACTCGTATCCTACACAATCTATAATAAATATAAAATAGTATAATACCTACTATAATCGTTATTCATTATAATTTTTTTCCCGTGAAAATATGTATACTCTTAATGTTATTAATTTTATTGAAAATTACAATGAAACATTATTATACGATATGTTAGCTCAAATAATTTAGAAAAAAAAATCATATAAAGGTTATAGGTACCCAAGTTTAAAAAATTAAATATAATAATATTAAATGAATGTGTGACAATAATAGAATATATATATTATTAAATACTCATTTAAAAACTATACAATTATTTTTTTTTACAAAAAAAATTCTATAATAATTTTTGTTTTCTCGTTTAACGATTCTGTTTTGTTTTATATTTGTTTTAATTATTTCTATTTGTTTTGTTTATAACATATTATTGTGTTTATAGTAACTATCGAGCTGTAATATTGTCTAACAAAAGTTCTAATAAATTAAAGAAAAAAAAAAACAATTATTTATATAGAAAGCAGTACCTATTATTACTATGAAATCATATTCTCTAGAAATATTGCTGTTTGACCAATTTATTTTTCAAACGTCAACGTGTAACAATAGGTTACAAAAAATCGTGATCGTTCATACACGTGTATATGATGTTTTAACGAATATAGTTTTTTATACGTATGTCTAGAATGCGACTACACATTTACTTCGTATCTTAATGACAAATGTCTGGCGTCCGCACTCGATTGACACTTGACCCGCGGTGCAATCGAATCGTGTACCGCAATAATAATTTGTAGCTAATGTTTTTGTAGAAAAAATTTAAAATTAAAACAATAATAATGATTTCAAACGTATTTAAATCTATATTTTAGTTATTAAAACAATACGTTATTGTACTTACTTATTAACTGGTAGGTTATTATTTTTTCGCCATTTGTCTTGTTTGAACGGTCGCTACTCGCGGACCGCGTACGCGTTTATAGGACCGGTTGGGTGCGTTGTACGTGCGCGCTCGTGTCAATAAATTAAATCGCCTTTTCCCCTTACCGTTTCGAATGCGCCCATATGGTCATTGGACAACGGGAAAAAAATACATAATATTATATACCTACCGAATAAAAATAATAATATTTACTACGAAGGAAACGATCTACTATATAGAGATGCATCCCGGAGGCGGGATAACTTTTTGTAGGTATAATAATATGAAACAATAATGAAAATAAAAACAATTTTTAAAATGATTAAACAGAACAGGTTGTTAAAAATTCTGTCGGAAACACATGGGAAGAATAATCGGACCTAACTATCGAAATTATTATATATTATAAATTTAATATAAACTATGTAATCACCTCGGGGGCTTCGATATTTCTATATTATTATTATTTTCGACATGTGAAAATTATATTTTTGTTTTTCGCAGATGTGATGTCGACGGCTGATACGTTTTCGGATGACGACGTGACATCGTACTCGCAGCTGTTATTCGACATAGCTAGAAAACAAGTGGTAGTCGGCGCGAGGTATGTATTTATATTATGATAATTATTGATTTTTTTTCTATTATAATTAAATTGTCTTTATCAAATCTTTATATAATTTTTATGTTTTTTAATCACTTAGTACTCATATATTTTGTTTCTTGTTATATTAGTGAATCAGAAGTTTTATGATGATGTTAGAAATAACATTTTAGTACATTCTGTAAAAAGACAATTATAAAATTGTGTATTATAAATCAAACAACTACAGTCTCGGGATATTAAAATTTTATTTCATCATTTTCATAAAAAAATAATAATTTTCACTTTTAATGTATATCATAAAATAATGCAACTTCGGATAGGTTAGAGTTAACAAATGAATTTAAAAATCCACACTATGAACACTATTCTCACCTCAGAAATATCGTAAATACTTCACTGATCGTGATAATGACGTATCGATATTACGATATGTTATAATATCGGTCGTTAGCCGAAGTGTGAATTTGACGGTACAATATTATTATATAGTAAATGTATATAAATATTATAATACTGTCGTTATAATATTATATCGAATTTCACACGATAACACGATGGTGTCGTGTAACGCCCTCAAGCCTACCATATAATAGGAAGGTGCTATATGTACTAGCTGATACTTTCAAAATATTATTTTCCCTTCGAGTATAAGTAGATATTATAAAAACACCATCTGCAATAAACGATATATTGTTTTATCGCAAATATTCAATACGCAATCGATAATAATGTTTAAATGACGTTTCGGAGCGTCTATTTGTTACATAGGTATATTACCTATATGATATTGTACATTGTAAATGGAAGATAGTGATTTTTTTTTTTACTTTGAAGTTTATTATAATTTCGTGAAATATATGCCCGCGGCTAAATAACGAAAACGAATTTCAACAAGAATAAAACGTTTCTTTACTATTATGTGATATTAAAACTTACTTTATATAAATATTTACCGTACATACTTATTAATATATTATTCCTGCGAAAAGTTTTTTACTTCGTTCATTCACACAAGCCATCTTCGTATCATTATACACCTCTTTAATTATTTTCCTCGCTACCTATATTCATACAACTTCTACATTTATTTCTATAGCCATCTCAGCTATTTAAACCTATTCTTTCTCATTTTCCTCACAATTGATGAAACTCGGAAAGTACGTTTCCAAAACATTATAAATACTTATGGAAAATAAGTTAAATTAAAAGTTTACTAATGAATGATAAAATATGTAACAGGTTTATCTAGTATCTACGTAGTTATGTAGAGTATTATATTCTACATTCGTGTTTAAAGTTCGAACAAGTTTTTTTTATTAACAAACATCTAAATATATAGTATTCTTGAACTCTTGTTTAATTCATTACACCAGAATCTAAAAAATTATAATATAATATCGTATTAATATATTACTTATACTAACATATATTTAATAAATTTAGGTGTATATAATTTTAAAAATAGTTTTCTGCATGCAGTGGTCCATATGCAATAGAGATATTCCCAAAATAATACAAAAAAAGAAACTTATTATTTGATGATTATCACGTCTTGTTTTTCAAGAATTATTATAAAAAAATTATTTATTAGTATTTGCTAACTGTAATAAAAATAAGGTTAGGTTAGTGTTAACAATTAGTGAATAAGAATATATAAATAAAATCATGAAGATATTTATTTAATCAGTATTATTATTTTCTTTCAACTATTATTTCGAAAAAAATCCTTAAATTTTTATAATTTTAGTAAATGATATTTTCGATGTTACTTACTACTGAAATATAAATTTAAACAATAATTGTCTTTGAATATAAATCTCAATTGTTATATTGTAGTATTGGTATTTAAAGGAGACAGGACTCATATTATATATATCTATCTACTTTTTAAAGCATGACGATTCAATTATGAGCAGTGTACCTATTGTCATTGGACCATCATCCCCTTATATCGACGGTGGTCGCAGTAAATAGTTCATTTTTGTATTATTATTAAAGAGGTATCTTTCAATAAATAGGTACCTTTATATATATATACAAATATAAAATTGAATAAATATGTCGTTGTTTTCATTAGTCCCATCCTCAGAGTGAAAGAAAAATAAACATTTCTTGTATATTATGTTCGCTTCATGTATCACTAGTTAGTTCTGTCCAGTTGATTTAAAACCTGTTGTGTCGAATATCAACAAGAAAATTCACTAGAGACTATGTATTTTAAAATAATATTAATATCTTACTCGATCGCACTTAGATCCAAAGTACCGTGATATTATATTATCCTGTTACAGGCATATTCAAATAATATAAAACGAAATACATTAGGTAGAGTATATGATAAATGTATAACTCAAATGTTTTTTTTTTCATTACTTTTATATAAATAAAAGTTTTGTGAATTACGAAGAGCATATTATTTCTTTTAATTATTCATGATAATTTACACAAACAGTTTTGTAGATATAGAAATCATATTGAATAAAATTATGATAAACATGTTCGTAGATTTTTTGAAACTTTCACATTTTTTTGAAGCCCACGTTAGGCATTTATAAATATTAAAGATATAGTGTAGGTACATGTAACTAGTTGTATTTCATTTAATAGGTTCATATAATACAATATTTAAATTATTTGGAGAGATTTGTTTTAGCCATTATATTTTACGAAAAACATAGTTTATCAATTGATATATTATTCATAAGTAAAATACCTATATACACCTATAACTGCAGTTTTATAAGACATAGAAATTTTAACTTTAAGTAAGAATATTATAATCAAAAATAATTTCGAATATGGTTACTTAGTTAATATATAACGGTGCCAATAACTATACCTATATCATAAAATAATATAAATGTTTAATCATTGTTATTAACAAAATATGTTACATAAATGCTACCATTAAAATATTTTTAACGAGCCAGTTTTAGATTCTTGATTAAAAAAACAAAAAACAATTTTTTTTAATTTAAAATTTGTGTTATAGATTATTATTATAATGTTTTATCAAAACTATTACAGTTTATTTTTAAATGTTATTATTTAAACGAATATATAACAATTTAATTATTGAAATGTGTCTCGCCAGTCGCCTAATATGTTCATGTAAGGCATGTTTCCTATCACATTTGGTTTTTTTTTTTTAATTTGTACCTATTATAAAATTTATTAAAATACTATAATTATTCACTGTGCTTACAATCAATACTGTATTAATAATGTGTATTAACTATTGTATCCACTATGCAAATGTGTAAATTGTAAAATACTATTTGATTTAAAATAACGTGTTTTATCTACAACTCTGTTAAAATGCTTCAATATATTACCAATAAAATAATAATAATATAATTTCAATCTAACACTGTAACAATTTCGTAGAGTCTTTTAACAGACGCATGATGATAACCCAATTTATTACCTATTCTAAAATCAATAATGACGTATATTAATTTTGATAACCGAATAATAAACGTCACGTATTCATTTCCTTTTTAAAGATAGAAAACAATTTATGCCATATAGAATATAATACACATAGGTACCTATTATAATTGTTTTTATTTGTCATCGCATGTACATTATGTATTATAGAAAACAATCTGTGAAAACGAAATAAACAATCGTTTCGATTGACATTCGATATTTTCAAAATATATCTTTAATCAACTTACAGTAGTATAGTTTATAGATATTAAAAAAAAAAAAAAACAATATTTTGCAGTCTATAACAAAATTGTAAAAATATACATGACTACACAAACACTATTATATTATACATCATTATATTTACAATTTGATATTTTTTTTAAGAATAATAAAGTCAAAATCTAATATGGTTTGGAGTTACAGTAAAATATATTATTTATATATACGGTTAAGGATATGGTCATATATATTATACATCCGGTTGCAGGACAGTATTCTATATTATATTATTATTTGAATAGAGTAATAACGTTAATTAATAATAATAATATCACAATAATAATATGAAATAAATAAGAAAGAAATGTAAAGTTAACATCAATGGTCCATGTTGCCACGGGTTAAAAAAAAAACTATAGCAAAATAATTAAATTTAAAATAGATATTCATTGCCTTGCATAATTCATTATTTTCTGTTTTGATCTTGAAAAGTCAAGTGAATTGCATTTCTTATACCTATTTAATCTAATATGTGTATGACTTATCAATATTTCAATATAATATTGAAAAATTAACAGGGTCATAGTCTAATTAGGAATTTAATATTTAAATTATAACAATAAATATTAGATAGTAAACAATTTTCTACGCATTTAATATTATCGATTTTTTATTATCTAAAGTACCGATAAAATAACGATATGTGACCACGCAAATTGATTGATAATTAATATTATTTAGATAACATTTAAATGAAGAAAAGTCACACTTTTAAGTTTTCTAAACTCCATTATAACATTTTAACTACCTTAACAGTACAAACAATTGAAATCGTGTTTGTATTACCCTACACATACTGTCCTACTATACTTTCACAATATATTAGTTTGAAGTAATAATTTTTATCGCTATATTATTTATATTGCTTCTTGTTTATATAAGCTTTTAATATTATATTATAAAAGTTACACATTTCAATAAAGTCATATAATAAAAAAAAAATGTAAAATTATTAATTATTAGCATAATATATTCAATGTGTAATTAATATTTTAATGATAGTACATCATTGAAATAATTAATGAACCTAAGAAGGATGTGATAATTTAAAAAAAATAACACATCTATTAGATATCTTATTATGATAATTATTGTAACTGCTTTTATGTTTACTAATATCGTTCTTCGTTGCTTCGTGCTTGTTTTATTAAATATTTGGAAATACAATATACCTAGGCTATATATTCACCTACAATCTATACATAATATTTTATAATAATATACTTTTAATTATTAATATACACTGGTGTATTTGATGCACTACATATTTTATCAAACGACTTCTTGACTTTGATTTCCTGTTCCTGTCGGGTTTCTGTTTCGGCTGAACGCTCGTAATATAGTTATATCGTCTTGTCAAGAACGACGTATAATTTTTCACTTTTAAAACATGTTGGCATATTTTTAGATCCTCTTAAGAACTTACAAATAATAATAGCCTTGTCGACACCGTGGTGCTTTCCTGTCGCAGCATCAAAGATTTTTAATTAACCACAAGAGACACGATATTACACGTACCATCGTTGTAGTCAAATAAGTTACATTATAATATATGTAACTGGAAATAATCATTAGGGATATTTTTATGCCAAACCCTATAAATCGTCACCATGAATTATGTTATAATTTCTTATTATATATTAGTATATAGGTATTAGTTATAATTAATAAATATTAGCTTACGTATCTATACATCATATAAAATTGTTGTTTGATTCATTGTTTCACTCGATGAGGTCCTGACTTCTGGAATATTATTATTGTTGTTAATAAATTGAATAACTGATTTACTTATCAATGCGATGATTATTACTAATCATTTATATTAAATATTACGTTTTATATTATAGTTTTATACTTTTATTTCATTACAGTTTGAAATATTCACTCGTAACTAACACATTGTGAGTTGCCGCAAAATTATTTTTTATTATTATTTTTAATCTCCTTCAATACACAGTAAATCGTGCAGTCCGGGTTCAATTACAGTTACCTATTTCAATAACAATACTCAATAATATTGTTTTATCTGTTTTTCTCTTTTAACGTTCGATTTCTCCCCGCTATGCGTTATAGAAGAACAATAATATTTTGTTATAGTGTTATAAACACACCAATAAAACATACTCCTGGTTAAAATTATCTACAAGTTAGAACTGTTATTATTATTATTATTATTATATATGCGAGTTTTACTATTGAAGAAAAACTATTTCGGCATTTCATAGACCCAAATTATTAAAAAAAAAAAATTGAAAACCAAGGTCATCACTTTTTACTTAGGATGTATGTATACTCTCTAAGCTATTCAATTTTTCAGCAACGACTGAAATAAATGAAAACTAACGTTATAAAATAAATGATTAAAAGAATAAAATTAACGATGAATTAGTGTGAAAATATTGTCAAAATATACTTAAGTATAATTATATATTTTATTTTTAAATGGTTTTGAGACTCAATACATTTCTGTATCGCAAATCACGAGTAGAACTTTATTACATTATGAAGTAGTACAATTTTAACCGATAGAGTGTAACATTTTTTGCGTATTTCTCGAGTTTTTAATAGTTTATTTACACGATTGAAAGACCGGATTAGATTATTAGAATTTCATCGTATCGCGCCGATGACAGTCCGCCAGACCGTGACGGCTAAGGCACGCGGTCAACACCACGATAGATAATCATCGCATAAATGTATTATATACCTATATTATGTGTATTGTGTTTATGCCAACCACCACCGCAGAGGTGTTGACATGAGTGTCGTCGTGTGCTCGAGGCTAATTTGAAAAAAAAAATATATAAATTGTTCGTATATTTCTACTCGTTTTGTATCCGACCGGAATTGTTTTTTTTTTTAATTTTTTTTTTTTTATCGACGAATAGGTAAACAGAACACGGGGCAAGCGAACAACTTAACAATGATACAAGCCTATATAAGTACAAAAATCGGTTCAAACGGCCTCTCACAAGCAGACTTTCCGTCGTATTATTATACTTTAATTTTCGAATATTGATTTAAAAATAAATCTGTCGGGTACAATACACGTCGTACAGGTTAAGATAAATTAATTTAATCTTGTATATACACGCGACAATACAACAGCAGTTAAAACGTTTCAAGGTTTTACATTGTGGATGAATATTGTTTTGCTTTAGGTCTCCTATGTGATTGATTGTTTATAACAATTAATACCACCAATACGCGTTTTACTGGTACAAAAGAATTTATTTATATTAATTTCGATCGAGTCAAAAGATGTCTTTAATATACGATTAGTGCGTGAATATAGTACATAATAATATATTGACGCCACGCAGGGCAATATTATATTCATTAATGTTAGTTTAAAACGTCCAATCGCCTAATGAATTTTTTTTAAACTTAAAAATAAATTTCTTTCATTTCATGGCCGTTGTTAATGATTATAGCACTATATACAATTTATATAATAAATTATATAGAAATCTATATAATCTATATATAATTTTATAATAAGTATTTGGTACGGTCTGGTTGTAATTATACATTTCATAAATATAAATTTCTAATTATACACCAAATATACCGTAATATGAATGAAATGTGTAGTCATGAAACAATTTTTAAAATAATTTTTTTCAATCAATATAACGTTTAAAAAATATAATGAAATTCTATTTCGCATTAATTGATACCTTAAGGTGTTTACAAAAAATCGTAAAAATGTTACTTTTTTTAATGAATTAGTTTCGTTCATGTTCTTACGATAGAAATAATGTCCAAATCCAGTTCACATCCCACCTATATTGTATGTATGTATGATAAATAATATATATAAAACATGTAGTCCAGCTGGTTTTTTCTCAATACGGACAATTCTTTTTCTTCAAAACTTATACAACAAAACAGTCACGGGATAAACTATGGCACTATTTTCTATACTACCTACTTAAAGAAAAAAGAATCATATATTACTTAGTATATTGTACAAGAGTGGCGACGAGATCAGCAGGTTTTTGTGAAGATATATTATTATACGGTCGGGTTTCCCTGGATGTCAGTTATAAAACGTGCACATCCCGCGAGATATGGATATTAAAATATACTTACTCGATTAGATATAAAAAAACGAGAAAATATAATACAATAATAGATGATAGGTATGTCATAACTAAAGTATTAATCGTTATAATTTTGTTAAAAAATACTTTTTTTGTGTGTGTGTGTGTGTACGCTTCATTTCATTTTGTCTATTGTTTGTGTTGGTTTAAATTAAATTATTATTATTATTCGCATGAAGTTAACTAATAATTCACTCATACAAGCTATATGTCTTACGAGTTATGATCATAATATTGCATTTGATTTTTATACAATATGTATATTATAATAAATTAATAATATGCTTCGGCGGCTTGTATTATAATTAATACAATTATTATGTTGCGAACGTGTTCTATATACATAAAACATAATATCGAGATTTCTTTTTGTGTTCTCGTTTACGATCTTGTCGCCGATGATCGGTACATGCAAAGATTACGATTATACGTCTTTTATCATACATATATATAATAGTATAATACACTTTATATAAGCGCAAAGACGTAGAACAAGGTATCTTATGCATGTATATGTATCTACATCTCGAGCGACTCTTTACACAGCTCGCTAATTTTTTTCCAACTTTAAATGTTTATTAAACACTATAATTTTTTTTTACGGAATATGTGTTAATAGACGATTATTATATTGAAATATGGTGCAAAAACTCGTCACGCTGACTATATATTGTAATTTTTTATTACATGGTCCTGGCAGGCGGTAAATGTGGAACGGAGATAATAATATTATATCGTCAACCCTCTCCGCGAGAAACGTACGGATATAAAATATTATAAAACACCCACATCAGCCATCCATGTAGGGTGTGTAAAGTTTTCTTCCACAAGTTTTATATTTAAATGAAAAATTAAAAACACTTAAAAAATGTTTAGTTATGCATGGTTCAATCTGACGATCAAAATTAAATTACACGCTATATAAAAAACAAAACGATGAGGATGACATACAAAATTATTAGTGAATTCGTACTATTTCCGTAACGCGTTTTTCTGATCATTCTAAATAAACACTATATTTAAATGTTTTGATACACCTACTGACACAAGAATTATTTGAAAAACAGGATAAATTGACGATTTGATCGAGCGTCGTTTTTTCGCTTATTATCTATTTGTATATTATAATAATAATGTTCTGATCACTCTGTATAAAATCTCCAATAGTTTCGATAATTTCGTATTATTTTATTATTATTGTATATTATAGTGTACCGGTTTTAGTGTCCGTATATATATATATTTATATGATATGTTGCCCTGCACATATATGGCCAATACCTTTTACGGGGGTCGTCGCTGCCGCCGCCAGCCGGTCACCGAGAGTCGTCGTACCCCGACGACCTCCTTAAACCACCATGTCGTCGCCATCCATACACTACATATTATGTACCGCCGCCATCAATCCCGCGCACGTATACCGATAAGTTCTCTTATTTATATACGCACGCGTTTTTCGAGTTGTCTCTCCTGTGTATGTTTGTGTGTGTGTGATAGGTATTATACTTAGAATACCAGGTATATACCTGGTATTAACCACGCAGGAATAGAGAGAAGAAACTATATAAAATCTATAACCTAACCACGTACCTACCTATATGGAATAGATAGATCCGCGACGACCAAGACGCGTATCCGGTGTTCCGCGAGAGATTCTTAAGGTCGTCGCGGTACGTATTTCTAGGAAAGAAATAATCGTATTATATCGCGTGTCCTGCATTGACCACTGTGACCGGTACCGCGGTCGTTTCGCACGGATGAAATAAAACTAAACAGCCGCGATGTTATCGGCACGTATTTAAATAGCGTATACATATAGTTAGACGACGAACAATATTATAACAAGTATCAATATCTAAATGGGTAAAAAAAAAAAAATTCGAAATCCTTACGCGTGATAATGATGACGTCGTACGTCGCCGCGATACCAAACGAGCATAACAATAATAATAATAATAATAATATAGATCAGAGGTTGTTGATTCGGGCGTAAGAAAAATATAGTAAGTAGTGACATTCCGTACAGGAAATATTTTTTTAAAAAAAATACTATCTCGCCTTTATACGCTGCGTACTAAAAAAAAGTATGTTATGTATATATAATAATATTATAAAGCTTATAATTTCCGATGAGGCGATGGTGCTGCAGGAGAGGACACAGCGTGCTGCTGTCACGATTCGTTTCGGTCACGTTTGCACATACATGATGATGTTATACACGTCATATTATAATACTCTAGTTCGATGTTTCGTTATATATAATATTGTATTTTGTTTGTGGTATAACATATAATATAATATATATTTATACATGCGGTTGCAGAGCGTATATTATTATACGTATTATAACGAGAAATCTATATTGTATTTACGAAAACAACGAGATTGGCACTTCTTTGCCCAGGCGAAGTCTCGTTTCCATAAAATAAATTGTTCGAAATGGCGCGCACACCAGTATGATTTTTACGGGTTTCGGAAACATTAGAATATCGGTATTGAATTTCAGTAGAAGTACCTATATATATATGTACGCGGTATATAATTTATAGACAGTAACGCAGCTTCAGTAGTTGGTACATATAATATAATATTATAATTTACTCGATTCGTTTAACAAGACGTATTTAAATAATATATTATAAAAACCTACACCGTTTGGTAATAATTCGTTAAAATTACCATATAATACTGTAAATAAAGCGTATAAAATAATAAAATATTTTATATTTATCTACCTATATATCGCATTATATATTTATATTTTTTATCATATGCACGCGTATTTGCAATCGATGAGTGCAGTTAATAATGACGATAATATTTCACCGGTGCAAACATAATAAAATAAATGATGGCACGCACGTGCAGGTGTGCTACTATCTTTTGTGAACAGGGACGTAATTTTTTATTATTGAAATAACATGCAGTGGCCTACGTCTTTTTCTTTTTAAATTATTGTTATTTAATTTTTTTTTTCAAGTATATCACACATACACTCAATAACTCGTCTTGCAACAGCAACAATGACCGTTACTCGTTTTGATTAATGAAACGATATTCTTACGAATTATCGTGTAAAGTTCAATTTTTTTTTTCGATACGCCTGCTTATTACTTAGCTGTCACGCGGTAAATGTGCAATTTTCCCCGGTCACTTTACTACGTATATGATATATTATTATTGTAGTATCGTCAATTTTGTAACAGTTTTTCGACGTGTGTATAGGTCTTTTTATTTAAAACTGTGCTCACAGCTTCTCGACTTTAGATAAATGAAAATGTTCATTCAATACGACGTCACGCTATAAATGATTATATTAAACGATTGACATATTATTATTATTAGTAAAATATCAAAGAGAAAAAATTAGTTTGTAAAATAATTGTAAAAATATATATATAAGCGCGTTTTTCGATCGTTGTGGTCGTAAACACGAACGAATTACACGCATTCCGCATAGTCGGCAATACAACAATATTATTATCTTAACTAATTTTATTATCTATTAGGCGTAGATAACTAATAATGTTTTAACATTAATATCAGCTGTTGCATAATATATTATGTATAATGCGTAATTACTGTATAGTGCGTAAAACCGTTTAACTCAATTATCGAAGTGTCGATACAAATAAAACATTTGTAACAGAGTACTTGCACCGTGACTCGGATAATTGTTTTTGAAGTAGGTACTTTTCATTTTATTATTCATATGACTATAAATTGTCATATTATGCGATAATACTGCTAGGTATAGGTAGGTACATATTATTATTATTGTTTTTGATATTTTTCGTCGATCGCCGTAGTAATTATTTCGATTATTTCTAATGCGAAAAATGAAATTATATCAGTAACATCGATGGTATTTTCTGTTTCTCAATTTTTTCGATAAGTAAATAATTGAACGTCTCATGGTCAACTACCATCGTATACAGATGTTGAAAAAAAACCACAATATCAATTCGACGCCTATAATATCGCAGCCACAACGAATAATAGACACACGGATAGAGATGATGTACTCGTCTAATGGAATTTCAATGTTTCTTTTTTTTCCCCATCTAAATACATATGTTATATAATATAATAATAATACATGTCTTTGGTTATCTGATGATGCGTAAATATTCGTCGTGTCTATTGTTGGGTAAACGGTCTCTGCGGACGAGACGTGCCCGGAAAACTGGTGGGCGAATACCCTGCGAAGACTATTAGGAGGTGCGCGATGAGACACGACTCATCCCACTCGACCGTCGTCGTCTTGTTTGAGTACAATATATAATATTGAAAAAAAGAGATTATTATTTCTGATTTGTCGATCGATCATCGATCATTCTGTATATTACAATAATATTACAATATTTACGGCGACATCGGACAACGAAGACTATACAACAGCGATTTATCATTGCGAGCATACTGCAAATGCAATATGTTCGTTCTTTCAGCTATCATCGAGATCCGTTGAAAACGATAATATCGTCGATCGATTTAACGGGAAAGAGTTATACTATTCATCGAACGCGTGGCGTTTGTGTACTCTCGTTAATTGACTACAGCCTACAGGACTACAAGAAGTATTTTTTTTTTTTATATATCCTACATGTAAGTAAGTCGTAAGTCCCTGATTAGTTGAAACAAGGGACTGTGAATTTTATGATTTTCACATCGTTCAATTTTATTTGGAAGACGAGTCGAATGAATTACAAAATATCCATAATTGCTGAGCTCATTACCAATTTAAATTCAAAATATTTTTTTTACGTTAGAATAATATATATTTTAGTTCGTATAAACTATTTATATACGAGATATATTTATTATTCTAGCTTTAAGTCAAAATAATATTCATCAACTTCATGATTGTCTACTATGTCTACTATTTCCCATATTATCACAAGTCAATCTATTTTCGAAATAGATATAATAATATCATATTTTAATTTTCAATCATTTTTTAGTTACGGACATTAATATATAACTGTTCGTCATATTGTATACTTTTTATTACTGTATTATTTTGTACCTAACTATATCAGGAGTCTCTAATCTTTTTTATTTAATAGCGTAATTGATAGTTTTATAGATTTTTATGGCACACATTAGAAATAAATTTGTATCATATAGGTACAAATAAAAATTCTTGTTTTAAAAGCCGTGATCAAAATTATTGCACAGGTAAATGATATAATCGGCAAATAAAGCAGCACAACGGTTGATAATCTAAGACCTGCAGCAATATTATATAATATAATAATTATAATACGAGTACCTATTTATATACAGTGTGTCAGATATATTTACTAATTGTAATATCACCATGAAAATTAAAGATTTTTTAATGACATTTTTTGAAAATTATTATTTACGCAAAGCACTATAATCGCATAGCACGTATCTCCACTATTTTTTTTAGATTTAAATTTACAGTTAAAATTTTTAATTTTTTATATGATGTGAAATTTGAATAAACTTAACAAGTTTAATTTTTTTTTTTTTTTTTTAATGAACAATTTGATGGGTAAAATTTCTATATTAATTAAGGTGGTGATTTTTAGAATTTTTTTTATTTATTAGAAGAACTATATTTGTGAAGTAATTTTTTTTTTCTTGTAATTATATTAATTTATTTTATCGTGGAATATAAAATTCATATTATTAATATTCAATCTTATGATAAATTAATAAGTAAATAATGAGCAACAATAATTTTGCGTATCATGATATAATAATAAAACATTAAAATATTTCAAGTAATGACATCAAGAATATCATTTTTGTATGAAATGAAATACATTTAAAAATCGACACCTTGTTAAATTAGAGGGTATCAAAATTCTTATACAAATATACTTTTTAAAATGACTATTTTTAAATTTTACATAACTTAAAAAATAAAGTTATTTTTAAATTTTTCTACGAGACGTCTCTTTTTAAAAGAGTAATAACAGTAATATTATAATCTGTTGACTAACTAATAATTTAAAATGAACCGTATTCATGAATTGCGGATACATTTAAATTACTAAATAGATCTGGGACACTCGTATAGTATTATAATGTGTATAATAATTGCAACGTACTAAATATTATTTTACGATTTTGATAGGTATTGAAAATAAATATAAAAGAGAAAATCAACGATAGATAATATTACCATCAATTATAAATACTAGTGTAGTACTCATATATAGTATTTATAATCAATGATATTACTGAGTGACGTGAAAGCTGAATTATTATAAATATTATAAACACCTGAAGACAAAACACGAAACCATAAACGTCCTCTGAAAAATTATATATCTATTGTTTTTTTACATTCGTTTTTTATTCCAGTCGTCGTAGACAGAAATACAGAATATAATATTATTTTCGTGTGGGCAATTTTTTATGATGAAGCAATAATTATTATATTTGATTACATTTACCGACCAGCTGGCGCGTGTACCAATTGACTTTGTTAAAATTATTTGAAATAAAACCTCACAAAAAAAATAAGATTCTGAATAATAAGTATTTGAAAGTATTATTAAAATAGATGAAGTGTATTTTAAAAAATTATAAAATGTTTTTTAAGTTATAACTTAATCTAAAATATTTCTCAATTATTTTCTCATTTATTTTTATTGACTAAAAACAATATTCGTAACTATTCAAAAGTATATTATATTCATTTAAATGAGAAAATATAATTAAAAAATATTTTTCAAACAATATTACAATTATTTTATTCGGAATACTAAATAAATTAATTCCAAATGTTTACGTTTTCCGATATAGTACTCTCAACGCCTCAAGCTCGAAGGTCATATTATCACCATCATATACGTCTTGGCGGGTTTTCTAATGTCCATGTTTCCAGTCTTCTATAGAGTCCTAGCTGAGTTCCTGGCTGTTAAATTATTATACACTAACCAAATATACGATTTATATAAATATATACAAAATAATTCTAAACATTTTCACTTAAAGTTGATGATCGAAATTCCACATTTTCGGTAATACCTCTGTCGGCTAATGGGTATATTATGGTTCTAGTGTTGTTTTTTTAGATCGTATCGCGAGAAAAACGCGTTAGTAACGTATACATTTACATCCCAACTATTACAATTATTTATATATAGTATACGTTTTTAATGTGCCTAATAATAACAGTCAGTCGAAATGTGTACTTATGTCCTTAACACATATATTTATTAAACATTAGAATATAATACGTTTGTGTTATTAATTTGATATGCGTGTGTTTCGTATTTATTTTTACGAATAAAATTTCGACATGCCAGTTGCCAGTCCGTCGTACGTCGTACGTTTAAACAAACTAAGCATTTTAATGAAATTATTTCAATATTATTATTGTAAGAATAATATATTTTTTGTTTAATTTTATTTTATCTATAAGATGTTATAATATTATATTATGTCATATTCCTTATTCTTCTATAATATAATATTATATTAAAAATTCACCGTTAATTATTAAAATTAACAATATATTTTAAAGTCCATAAAGAATTACAAAAGTAATGCCAACTTCACATAAATAAATATAGCTATTATGTTGTTTTTCTCGAAATAATATCACGTTGGAAATATATCAAAGAAAGTCAATTAATGTCTAGATTTTGCGTAATTTTGGATAGTTAGTTATATACGAATTAATAAAAATTTAATAAATTGTCTTAGTAATAAATTCGAACATTAGAAAAAAATTTGTAAATGCAACAACATAAGGACCGTGCCCAACATATATTTAGTTCGTTTTCATTATCGTGATTAACATAAAACCCGCAATATAGAGGTTAGGTTTGGTTAAAAATATAGCCGCGTTTCACAATCAATTTTTTTAATTTTTAAATTCTAAATATTTTTTTATGGTTTTGGATCTCATCCCCGTCGCGTATCATACGCTTGCGCTGAATACGTGTCACTCGTGTCTCCTGTATTTTTTTTTTTTTAACTTCATTAATATTTTGTAGTTACGACTACTATATCCTATTACGCGGTAAAGGTCGCAACGGAACGAACTCATTCGACATAATATAATATCGTTTTCTGTTTTTTTTTTTTTTTTTTAAATACGCATTATTGTATACATATAATATTATGGTAATGTCCGTCTGGCCGTCGTCGGTATACGAACGCCGAGGGAGAAAACGAATGTCGTAAAATAAAAATTAAAGAAAACAAAACAATATACACGTCTCATACATACATCGGCCATTGGAAACAATGGATCGACGCAGACGTAAAATCTAGATGACATCTGTACGTGTGTGCTGTATATATTTTTCTGTTTCGTCGAGCGATCGAAACACTGCACAACGATATGCCAAATATAATAATATATGATATACGATCGCTGCAGACGTCGTAAATGTCAATTATTATGTATATTATGTTAGTATTATAGTTAGGTATCCATATTGCGGAAAAATTCGAACAGAGAATTTCGGAACTGAGTTATTGCCGTTTTTCCAACACCGTTTTGGCAGCGTACAACTTCTTTTTTATACGACCGGTTTAACAAAATAATATAATAAAACACGTCGCCCGACTAACAGTCGAACAGTTGTTATTAATACATAATCTTGGAATCATTATCGTGTGTCTTAAGTTATAACAATATAATATATAGTTTTTATTTGTTTGAAAACCAGTTTTTTGTAATTATTGCGAAATAACCGTCGAATTCATCGTTTAGTTAAAATCGTATTACTGTTTGAACTTTGAATTCTGACAATGTAAATTACGAAAATAAAAATACAACAAATACAAATACAACGTTGTTCTGCCGACAAAAAAAAAAAAAAAAAAATATAATAATAAAAAACACACGCGTTCACGTGACTTTATAACAATATGGTAAGCACTTAATTATCAAGTATATCTGCTGGGCGTCATTGTACTGGAATATAAAATCAATTTTCGATTGTCTTAGCGGTTCGTTACTCTTGGTGTAATAATATGAATTATTTAATCAATTCACATATAGCACAATATAATTATTATATTATATAATATTATGTTCGGCTTCGTCCAATCGCTGTTATAGTCAGGATTTTAAAATATATGTGACTATTGTATACTATTATTATTAGGTATTACTTTATTAAGTATTCAAATTCCGAGTTTAGATTCACACGCAGTGTTAATAATAAACATAATCGATTATCAGGACGAATAGTGTATAGTAGTTAAAAATACGTGTGAGAATCAGTTAGTAAATACTACGATCGTTTTATCAATAATTAATTATAAAAAATTAGATATAAATTTAGACTACATTTATATTATATTATATTATATTATATTATATGATTAAGTGCCAGAACCTCAGAAACGCATTTGTCGCGATAATCAATGAAAACCGATAATATTACATAATAAACACCATTTCTATTACGGAACGAGAAAATCGAAGACCTATATCGAAAAATATTTATTCATATTCGAGTTGGTTCAATACACAACTACTGTCATGTCCGTGTAGTGATGTAGGACGAGGGTATTGCTGTAGAAGTCCAAGTGAAAACGTTTGTCACGACATTTCGTGTCGTCGTCATAATTATTATCATTCAAACGGTTGAAAGATTTATAATAAATTTAACCAGATTTTATATTTCGTTCACTACGAATATTCTTACAAATTTTTTATTGGACCTGAACGGTGGAAAAATTTGTGTAGATTAAAAAAAGTCTACTTCATAATATATATTATATTATGAATATATTTATAGTATTAGTTATAGTACTACATTAATTATATATTAATTATATACGTGTTATTATCGCATTCATTTTTTACTTAAAGTTTTTACTGAAATGCTATTGATCAAATAAATTGATAACTTATTAATACTTTTTTTTTATTTCAAAACATATATAATTAATTAAATACATTAATATAATATCGAATATATTTATATAAATACAATTATACCTAATATATAATTACTACAGTATTACAGACTTACAGTAGATACGTTTATTTCAACTAATATCATAAATACATTAATAAAAAATAAAAATAAATATGTATAATACAATATTTAAAACTCCTATAGTAAAACTAAGGAAAAATAAAAAATGTTCATTAGAAAAATAATCAATATTTAAATCAAATATATGGATAGTACATGTATAGAATGTTTAAAACTTAAAATATAACAATAAACATTTTAAAAACGTAACACAATACCGAAAATTTTGTAATATTGTAATAACGGGATCGTTAGCAGTTACAAACCTAAACCTAACCATGCCAGCTTTAATGGAAAAAATAGTGCTTTGATTTATTTTATACTAATATTATACTTAGGTAACACTGTCTTCACGATATTTTTTTTCCGACTCGTATATGTACCTGTATTATATATTATTATATATATTACTATATAATAATATTGTATAATAACCTGAACAGGCGAGGTCCAGAATGCCCACACCTGTTATGTATACATTATTAGGGTTCAAATTCATATTAATAATATATAATCGACTCAATAACAATTTCCTACATACGAACCCAACAATTACCGCGAGGCGTCGATTTTTAAATTTTTTTTTCGTCCCTGTCTCACACATCTGGATTATATCAGCTGGAGAGTTGTGAGGCGACGAATTGCGGATGATACCTGTTGACGAGCTGTATGAGACGAAAACGAATTTAAATGAAAAATATCATATAATAATGTGCCCGTTGCATTTTGTTTTTTTTATAATACGTAATAATGATAAATTAAATTATTTGTCGATATAATATATTATAAACCAGTTTCTTTCTTTCTTTTATTATTATAATTTTTTTTTTTAACGCGCCCACACGGCGCCTCGCGCGTATAATAAATTTATACGGTGACGATCGCGATTTGAGTCGGCGCCGCCGTCACAGCTGTGTGATGGAATTTTCCTAAATTTCGGCGCGTATTGTCTTAGATTTTAGGCATTTTTTTAACAGTTTGCCATTTTACCGATGACCCGAACAAAAGTTACCGACCAGGTTGTGGTCACGTTTAAAACTACAAATTTCGCGAACATTTGGCGAACATGTGTTCGAACGTCCTTGCCTTACCCATAAAATACAGACCAGTTGGTCTGCTCGTTAAAAAAAATAATCAAAGAGGTCATGACTTTTATTTTATATATCATTATTTTTTCAACAGAGACAATATATATCGTCTGGACTTGGAAGATCTGAGAAAGATTGAATCCGCACGATGGCCGGCCACCGAGGAAAAAGTACAGCAGTGTCTTATAAAGGGACAAAGCATCGAAAACTGTCACAATTATGTCAAAGTGCTATTGTCCACTGGAAAACGGCTGTTCGCTTGCGGCACCGGAGCGTTTTCTCCGCAATGTACCTGGAGAGAGGTTAGTAATACTAACTTAGTATACACGGATTCGTATAGGTACCATCAGGGTTTATAACATGATATAGAAATAATATAATATAGATAGGTTAGGTTAGGTTAAGTTAGGTATAATATTATTATATTCCCAGCGAATATAATGACAATGCACACGGTACCATAAAATGAAATATAATATTCTACAAGTGATCTATGACAACGAGTAAAACTAGTTTCTACACATAATAACCGATGGGATCGGAGATTTATTATATAACATGGATTGATCATTTATCCAAGTTCTTCTACTTGTGCCTTGTGTGTTCTATTATAGGTATAATTTTGCGTTATTCTAAAAACTTGATCATAATAATATTATTATCGTAATAATCCATTACACTAAAACGCTAGTGTTTTTGTAATTTAAAAATATGTATGATTACGTTTGTACGCTTGGTTCTAGATGTTATACGAATATACTAATACTTAACCCGTACTTAGATCGACCTAACCTAACTGTTGTCCTACTTAGATTTTTTTTTAAATTGTATTTTAT
>CM023359.1:61342141-61385807 GCA_013282895.1 Eriosoma lanigerum | reverse complement strand
ATATTATAAACGTTTAAGATATATAAATATAAATATTCCGCTTTAGTAAAACTCGTAATTCGTAAGACTATAATTAGAACGATTAATCGCGTTAAACAAAAAAATCGTACTAACAGTTGAATAAGAAATCATTACTAAGGTATATATTTAAAAATTCTGTTGCGAAGAGACCGATGGAAAAATATTATAACATTGTTTGAGTCAACACAACACACATGTTATTAATTTATTTACCTATATATTTTAAGATAAATGTTTTTTTTATTATACACTAAATTTTTATTTTTTTATTTTATTGTTTGACGATGTTTATAAATTATGATCAGCCTCAGTAGTAGACCATTAAACCAGTCCTCGCCCACCCCTACAAATTTTATATTGATTTTTAGTTTTAATCATTGGATCCCTACAATCATTTTATGATGCGTAATGTGCGATATTGTGATCATGCTTACCCGATGCGTAATGGAAGTGTTTTGCTACATTATGCGCAATTATGATACCACAGTATCATATATCCGATTCTATTTTTCATCCTATAGAATAGTTTCTATATAATCCATTTTAATTTTTATTTTACGCGTGCCACCTTTGTTCCCTTTTTACGATATTACAACATATTCTACAAAATTCTCCTCTTTAAAAATTATTCTAAGAACAATCTCTCCCCCTATGGAAAAAATCTGTGTGCGCTTCTGCATAATACACATGGGTTGCTGGCGGACTTACGCAATTACTTATCAATTGACTCTGTTAGAAGTCAATAAAAAAACTCACCTAATTTGTGGATAACCGTCGTACAGTGCTGTAACCATGATTCTCTGAGCCCTAGACACAATCAATTGATGGAGCCGGGCGTCCTAAGACCGTCTAATATACGTAATATTTTTTCATAGGCCCATAATCGTTATAAGTTATACAAAGATAATATATTGATTCTGGTTAGAATCCTGTTAATCTCATGTAAAGAAGGCCTACCATCCAGTGTGTTGTTATTAAAATATATCTAAGAATTTATTATTTTTATGAATATTAATGGAAAAAAAAATATTACAAAGCATAAAGATCAGATATGTATATATATTTAAGTTATATTATAATTATAACAATAATAAATTGTATACAATATTTATTTAATTTAAACATGAGAACATTATTCAATGACCCAGATAGAGGTGGGGACCCTTAACTAACTCAATTGGGCCCATTTACCGGGCCCATTTTATAAATTAATTATATGTTTTTAAGTTATTCTAAAAATTGGGCTAAATGAATAAAATGCGTAGGTAGTTAAGAAGAATCCTTAGAATAATTTCTGCGTTAGTGTAATAGTATGTTAATGTTATATATATATCTCGAACACAAGGTTTTGTTGATTTGTCAAAAACTGAATGAAAAAATACAATTTCTATTTTATATATAATATAATAGATATAATTTATCAACTAAATATGATATATATATTTTATATGTTTAGATTTTTATAACTTCTTTTAAAAACATATTTTTTTCGAAAAGTTTAAAAAGTTTATTTTTATATTATATTCTGACACGATTATGAAATAATAAGGGCAGATTTGCGTGTAAAATATTATACACAAAACAGAACGTGTGTTTGTAAATATTGCATGTAGGTACCCATGATTACAATATTATTATCCTTTGGTATGTCATAATTTTAAAATAATATAGGTACCTATATAACGATTTAACCAGTGGCGTATACTATATATATATAAAGGTGTCGCAATTGCGACACCGTTTTACAAAATAGGTTGTAGAAACACTTTTTTCAACTTGTGTCTTATGTTAGTGAAGAGGTTGGTGGGTGGGTAAAATTTGTTATTTGCGACACATAATATTAAAATAATGTGAGCCACTAGATTCACCTACCAATTAGCTGCCGTTATAAATTATAATATACCCAACTTTTATCAAAAATTAGGACATCAACGAGATTAACAATATTATGAAATAATAAATTTATTTTCACAAATCAAATACAAGTACCTATGTATTATTTATATTCGTAATAAATTTAGAACATAATGATATATATATTTGGCTGTTTATAAATTATATATAAATTTTAAGATAGGTAAATACCTGTCTAGGTATCTAACTGTTCTACTCAACACGATAGTTACGTGTTTTAAGTAGTGCGTCGAGATCTGAAATATTGATTATTTAATTAGGCAAGTAAGTATCATAATAATAAAAAAAACAAAATAATAGGTATTGAACAATATTATAATATTAAGTATCTATATAAAAATATGGTATCCATTGTAAATTGAAAGTTTCTTGTTAAGTATTCACTTATAAAGTACTGTCAGTAGGTATTTATTTGAGATATAATACATATTTATATACAGAGTTTCCCAGTAATTATGTTACACGGTTGTACAAGGTGAAAATATGATATTTTGGTGGTTTCAAGTCTGAGAACTTCAATGTAGCCTACTGAAGTTTTATTTTAGTATAATAAAAAAATTTACACCCACACTTTTTGCGCATGCGCAATTAAAATTTCGAAAGTTAAATGATAACACTTTTTTTTAATATATTATCTTTTTTTCTAAATAATTTTTATTCGGGTTTTTTAATTCTACGTCCAAAATTAGCCGAGTTATAGAATATCAAAGTTTTAAATAAAATGGCTATAATATCATTTTTTTTTTATTTTGATAAATGGAAATTTTCAATATGTTGTTACTTAACTTTCGAAAGTAGCATTGCGCATGCCCAAATTGCGTGGGTGGGTAAATTGTATTATTGTACTAAAATAAAACTTAATTTTGCTACATTAAGGTTCCCAGACTTGAAACCACCAAAATATCATATTTTCATCTTGTACAATACTGTAACGTAGTTACTGGGACACCCTGTATATAAGGCTGGATCTAAAGGGGAAAGACGGGGATTTGTCCCCTGACATAAAATTTTCTCAAATATCTTGGGTGTAATTGTATAAATCGTAAAAGGTCAATATCGGTGTTTTGTATTTAAATGCTTTATTTAGTCTTATAATCTAATTGAAAAAAAACGCAAATGAATTAATAAAATAAGCAATTTAAGTAGAAATTATAAATTTTGCACAAGGTATGACTTCTGATTAAAAAAAAATCAAATTCCTTTGAATATTTTAGAGCTAATACATGAATATTCTAAGATTGATATATTTCCAAATGTTTGTATTGCAATCCGTCATCCAAATATATCTAACACTTCATTGAAATACCGCAACATGTGAACGCAGTTTCAGTAAGCTTAAATAAATAAAAACATATTTATGATCAACAATTGGCCAAAACAGATTAACTAACTTATCCTTATTGTCCATTGAAAGAGAAATGGTAAAGATAATTGATTTTAATAATGTACTTGACTCGCGATTTTGCTTCGATCAAAGCATATAATAGTTTATATAAATGTATTTATATTAATTATTATAATTATATAATATGCAATAGGTACAATATTTTAAAATTATTTAGATCAAAGAGTATTTGTTGTTATTTTAATTTTTTATAAATTATGCATGGTTGAATAATAACTTTATGTATTGCAAATTTATGTTAAATATGTTAATTACAATTAAAATACAAATTTTTATTAAAATTTTAAAGAGATCGCAAACGACTTTGTAAAATATAATTTTATGTAAAAACGTCAACAATTTTTTAGATCAGATTCTGTATATATATATATAAAATTACACTTATATAATTATTATTATAGTCTATACTTATTTACTAGTTATTACACGTAAAAACTAATTTCTGACATTTTGCAAAATGTAGTGATCAAAGAATCGTTTGAAATTTGTTTAAATTATTTTTACCAATTTAATATATTATTGTAGAGCTGCAATTAATAGTAATTATTATAATAAAATATAAGCACAAAATTAATTATTATTTTGTGAATAATAATTTATGATTGATATTTGATATACGTATTACCTTATTGTGTAGTAAATTATAGTTTATTAAAAATTATTTTCGTATATAAATACGATCAAATATAAAATAAATATATTTCGTTCAATAAGTATCTAGAATGTGATTTTGCATCGAGCCCATGATTTAATGATTATTAAGTACCTATATATTATTTTTATTATTATAATGTTATATTTTATTGCCACGTGACGTCATGACGGTATAATTTATTATAATATAGTTGTTACAGAGAAAATTATAGTGTATTATAAATTATAATAATATATTTAATAGGATTATTATAAAATACTTTGTACCTATATTTGTGAAGCGTGTGACGCGCTAAGATAACTCATGGATGACGGCGATGTGATTATTAAGTATGGGTACCTAGTCTGTGAGATCTATCGGATAGTTTTATCAATGATCGATGATCGTTGAAATCTAAATATTGTGTTGAAAAAGTCCAAAAAAAACTGTTTGGCGTTGTTTGCTATAATACTAATAATTGCATTATATTATTTATTTTGATTTATTTTCAATGTTTATAACTTTTTTATTAATTTTAATTATTTTGTTTTATTTAAAAATCTTTTAATAACTTCTTCAATGTTTGTTTCAATATATCCATGTACACACATATGATGCTTTTAATTTTAGTGGATACTGGATAGTTTGTTTTAATTAATTTTTTTTAGAGATTAATATGTATTCATAGTTATAAATAGTTTGTATGAAAAATAAAAATAAATATTTTAATTGGAAATCTATATCCAAAGGGTGATTATAATTTTGTGTTATAAAAATAATGGAGATTATATACATTTCCAATGTTATTTTATTTATTTTTTTAACACGGTTTTTTGATCATTCTGTAAATACTTTTTTGAATTATTAACAAAATATATTACATACCTACCTATAAAAAAATTTAATGACGAGGAAAAATAATATTAACTAATTTCATATAAACACAAATAAATGTAGGTATTCAAATTAGGTACCACCCAATGCATATTTAATAATATAATATTGCAAATATTTATTTATATCATATTTCTGGTAAACTTAGCTGGTAAATACAAACGTAATTATACGTTCAAATATCGCCATTAATCGGTATGCAACTTTGCGACAACTCGTTATAGAAAATACACATTATTATTATAATATTATGGCTCACGTGCGTGATCCTTTTGACTTTTAAGACGTCAAGTCGCGCGCAACAGTATATACCTAATACCTTATAATAGTAATATTATACACTGCAATTTTCGTGTTCCCTGTGTTCTGCAGTCTGTATTTTATAATATTATAACATTATTATTAAAATATACTCGTATATAATAAAGTAAACTATACCTAGTCGTTTCAAAAAATAATTATAATAATACAATATACGTAAATATACATTATAATATGGTTATTAAACCTATTATTAGGTATAAGGTAACATGACAATTTTCTTTAAATAATAGGTATTGCAGTATAATCAAAGTGTAACATAATAGACCATATAGTCCATATCATAATGTGTAAGTAATCGTTAAAGTGACGTCATAAATGTACGACGGATCGATATTATATAAAAATCTTTTCGAAGAATCTGATACATACCTACATTTAATTATACCTATATTTAAGTATTTTTTGATATAGGTACCTGTATCGTGTATTGTGATGATAACAATCGTCTGATGGCGACTTCAAAGAATTAAAGAACATTAAGTATATACCTATAATTATTGAAAAAGGAGGAAAGGTCGATTTTGGAGGTTCGTCTTTCATCCCTTGAGTTCTCGGAGAAATTAGTGTCTTATTAAAATTAAGATTTGAATGCAATGATATTGAAATTTTGTCGATTTTTCGTCATTCTTTTGTAGTTTTTCTTCTTCCAAGAAAAAAATTTTAACAATTTCGAAAAACGGGCTAACTAAAGTATCAACTAGATGCAATATATTATCAAAAATATACTCTCTATTCGTAGTAATCGGACTTTTATTTTTTCCCAAAAAGTATTTTCAAACCAAAAAAAAAAAAAAACATCATTGTAAAACTATCACATTTTCGCTTCTAATAGAATCTAAAAAATACCTACTTGTTCTGAGGACAAATTAATATAAATCGTTAAACATACAACTTTAATGATTATCCAATATAGTTTTTTTACCTAATAATTGTGGACCACTAAAATAGTAAATTTATTTTGTGTTTTTTGGTCATTTTCTTAATTTTTCTGACAATTTTAGGTATTTTAAGGCATTTTTATCCAACATTTGATTTTGAAATTTAATTATAAGATTACGCATTTATTAAATACCTATTCGTATCAGCTGATGTTAGTAAGAACTTTTCAGCCTACAAGATCTTATACTAGTGGATAACACAAGATCATTTTTATTTGAAAATATAAAGTCAGTTCTTGTGGTTAAGTAGGTACAATTAGAGTTCAGAATGTAAAGGAAAATAAATGCATGATTCAAACCTATTAAAAAATGTAAATATATATTCGTAAATAATTTTTTATACAGTTTAAAATAAGTCCACATTAATAAGTTTAACTATAAAACTTCTTTTAAAATTTATAACAAATCTATTAAATAAAATTAATGTATAGTAGTGTACATAATTTGGAAATTTTAGGGATTTTTTTTATGGTTTTATAGGTATTAAATTCCAAATTCGAATAATTGTGTTTTCATATATTTCTGATTATTTCGTTTTTTTCTATTTTTTTAAAACTTATTAATTCTCTCAATTTAGTTGGTAATATTATTTATTTTTATAATTTTATTTTTTCAATTAAAACTTTATAATTACTCGTTTTTTTCTATGTATTGTGGGGGCTAAATTAATCTAAAATTATAATTTCCCTACCTACTAACATTGCACTTCGAATTACAATAAAATTACATGTACCTACTCGAATTGTATTTTATTTCTCTATTAACTGTTATTGTGTCTAATATTTGTGGGGGCTAATAAAATATTTTTTTTTTTTTTTTTTTTGAAATCATATATAACTACACTTATAGTTTCATATTTTTCTCTCTGGCCGAAATGATATTTTTCGGCTTAAATGACAGACAAGTAACAATAATACAGTAGGATTTACAATTACAAATATTGATAAATTAATCCCGTTTATTTTTCCAGTTTAGTTGGCTTTCAATAAGTAAGAGAAAAATCACGTTGCATGTGAACACTTACATAATATATATTATATAAAATAACACTCACTGGAATCGTGAAGTTCGTTTTACGATCGTGTTTACTCGACCGTATTTTATTTGTAGGTCGAATAAAATGGAATGAGATTAGGTTTATTTTATTAGGTATTTTTTTTTTTTTTTATATAACATCCCAATCAAATAGTGTACAATTTCTATGCTCATAAAATACAACGCACTTTATAAATACTTTTAGTTCGATGTTTGTCGGTTTTTGATTCACAGACAGTTAAGAATAAGAAACATACTTTCTGTATTCGCAGACGATTAATATTTCCATTTACAACGTATTTCCATTACGTAATATTTGTTTTAAATTATCGAAAAATATTAATATCGAATATTTACATTATATTTGATCGAACTTAAAAAAAAATTAAAATATTACAAATATATACACATATATATATTAATATGTTTACAGTAATTAATATATAATTTGGATAAAATAAATTAGTTTAATGTAAGGTACCCATAATGCAGAGAGTTAAAATGCAAATATTCTAATTTGTAACTAATAACCAGGATTGCGGTAAATACTAAACATATATAAAATTATATACTCGTAAGTACCTACGTAAATCTTCTATCTTCTATCTATTTATAACAAATATATTATAAAATAATAACTTTAAGTTAATCTTAATTTTTCTGAACAATCCTCTAGAAAGTGTTAAGGATAATTATTATTATTATCTCGGTAATATTGCAGATTTGCAAGAAAACATATACTACAGAAATCTAAATAATAATACGTATTTGGGCAATCAAGCAGTATATTATATTATTCAAATCATATTTTACAATAATTATACTTTAAGTAATAATTGGTAGAAGGTATTTCCAAGTTTAATAACTAAAACTTCAATTATTAAAACAATTTAAATATAAATCACATTTATATATAAACTATAAACTTTATGCATTTTTATGAAAAAAGAATAATGATAGACTTAAATGTTGTATAGCATCTATATGTGATTTATATATAAAAATACTTTTAATGTTTTCACTAATTTGTTTACTTAATTTGTTTGTAATGCAATAAAGTTTTTAATAATATCATTGTTGAAAACTTTCCGTCGTTTTTTCGTAAACTAATTTAATAATTAACACTTAAGTATAAATGCTTTAAAGATAAATTTTAATTGTTTAAGTTAAAGTTATTTGGTACAAATAAAACATATATGAAACTAATGTTCAGATTTTAAATATTGCTTATATATATTTTAGTATTTAATAACAAAATATTAGGTAGGTATACAAAATGTATTTATGTATATAATATTAAAAAAAAAAAAATAATAATAGCATTCAGGACAAACTATGATCCACATATTTTTTAAGTTAGTTGTGATATAACTAATATACATTTCCGTAATTGCATATAAAAAATATTACATTATATTACTATTGAAGACAGACGTGGAAATTCATGTTTTAAATTTTATATACAAATTCAATAATCTTACTATTTTTTGTTATCATCTGTGATTAAATTTTTGTTATTACGCAGAATCAATAAAAGATATTGTGTTAACGTTGGTAAAAAATTTAATCATCTGGACTTCATCTGTTAATATTTAAATAAACATATTTTAGTGAATTTTAATGAATTGTTTAAATTATTGAAATTTGTAAGTACTTTAATAATTTAATAATATATTGTATAGCGTCCATGTGGCGAAATGTTTGGGTTTTAGGTACATATGTCATTTCCAGAAGTCAATTATTCGATTAACAAAAGATTATTGTTGTTCATTATGTATTTTTCAATACGTGATAACTGATAAAGTGGTATCTTTAGTGGCAAATTTAAGAAGGGCCCAGGCATGGTAACATAGATTTTATAATGGGCCCAGGGATCTGGACCCCCATTGAATCTATCCTAACACTTAAGTTAATAAACTACTATATCTGTAATAGTTTTGATCCAAACATTTAAAATAATAATATTTTAAAGTATATTATATGAAGGTGATCGATTATAATATTTTCGATAAGTAAAATAATATTTAATTAGGTATATAAGATATCTACTTTATAGGTACTTTATATTTATAAATCTAAAGAAATCTGAATTTCTTATCGCCAATACATAATACAATGTAAATTTTTTTATGATTTTTTTAAATTTAACTTTTATACAATTATTATAGGTTTTTTTATTAACATAATATGTATTTTGTCAAATGTAGAGCCCCCACCCCTAAAACAAAATTCTAGATTGAACACTGGGTATTTATTATAACACATATAATAACATAAAATAAAATAATCTTTATATTTATTACAATAACTAATAGATATTGGTTAAAATGGTCTTAATTTTATTTTAGCAAAAGATATGAGAAAATTTGGAATAAATATATTGTCGAGCAGAGTACAATTCCATGAAAAAATCTTTTCGAATATACCTTAATGGAACGGCTATCTAACAACTGACATTCGCACACAATATGACTATCGAACAGACGACCCGCTCTCAATTTTTCGATATACGTCAAATTATACACTAGGGGAAAACTTAGCAGATTTTTCACACTATATATCGGATACGATCAATAAAATCGTGGTCAGTGTTCAATGTGTTCATATAATAGTCTCACGGGATCAGTATCCTGGTTTTTAAGCCACACATTTTAGAATTCTTGTATGAGAAAAATGTATTCATATCGTTTTTCCTTCAATCTTATTCTATCTATATTATTATGTTTACAAACATTTTAAATTATATTTGTCTTCTTTAATTTATTTTACGCTATAATATTACATACATAATATACTAAATAATTATAAACTCTAAAAATTATTCGTAGTTCATAAACAATAGATTATTATTTATTTATTTTAAAAAAATAATTATTTAATCATTAAATCGTATAATAATCAAAAATTAAAAAAATATTAAATTGATAAGTAGTGTGTACGGATTTAAATTATCTTAACCCTTCATTAGTCACACTATTATTTATGACATTTGTGGTCACACTTGGTCTTTTTGACCATTCATATATAACTCATAATAGTATAGTTAGTTATTAAAGTAAAAATCATTTTATTACAGATATATAATATTTATTTATAACAGGTATGTAAATTTATAGAAATGCTCTTAATTTTGATTTAACTTAATGACTAATTACATTTTATATTATATTTATAATTAAATATAATACGGAAAAAACTATATATTTATATGTATTTAGTAGGTCAGATTATGTTAGGTAGACTAATATCTTTTTTTTAAATGTAAAGTTAATATAATTCAACACATGTATTTTTTGGTTTTGAGATCTTTTTAACCTGAAGATCAAGTCCAAAAAAGTGGGAAGATCGATTATGGACGTTCTTACTTGGTCACTTCAGTCCTCGGAGAAATGAATGGTTTATTATACTTAAGATTTGAATGCAATGATATTGCATTAGAAATTACGATTCTGAGCGAAACTCAATATATTACAATATGCAATACTGATAATCCATTCTAAAATTTTACCACGTGTGTAAACTACGAATGTAAATACTTGAAATAAATTTCAATTTCCTACGATTTAAACTTATTTAGTTATCAAGAAATAAAATAATGAAACCGTAATTTTGCCGATTTTTAGGAACTTTTACTTTAAGAGCTTACGAAAAAAAATTTAAGCTAAATATTAATTTTATCAAATATTATAAATACAATAATTGTCCTAAAAGGTTAAATAGGATTTTCATATGAAATTTTTTGATGTATAGAACATATTTTATGCGAGGGAAGCTATATTTTTAATGAAAATGATGCATTTTGTATTTAATTCCTCACCCTAGTTATAAGTATATAAATATAATATTAATTGTATATAGATACCTATATTTTATGAATTTATAATTTTTAAAGTAATTCAATATTGTAGTTATACATTTGTAATAATGTATAATATTTTGAAGAGATATGTAGGTACAAAAAAAACTCAATATAAAATATAAATATCAAAAAAAATATTGTTTTAGTATATTTTAATGTACATAAATTGATTAATTAATCAATTACATAACTATAACTATTTTTCTTTGTTTAATAATATTATGACTAAAAAAAACAATATTATATATAGTATATTCTTCTTCTTCGGGCTTATGATAAAAAAGCGATAAGTCATGAAATTGTCATAATGGCTTATAAATGTAATAGCTTTAAAAAAAAGGTATACTTACATTTAACCTTAAAACTAAGCTACAAATTATTAAATCTGGTACAATATTTATATATATATTTGAATTATGTACCACCTATTTATTTATTCAAATAATAAATAAATAAATAAGAATAAATATTCTTCATAAAATATTTAATAATTGTACTTAATATAAACTTTTAAAACAAAAATATCCAATTGATATTTTTGTATTTGTTATACCTATTTAGTTTTTGAAGAAGATTGTGCACTAAAAAAAAAAAACGCTAACAATATTAAAATATGCGCTAAGCAATATTAAAATATAAAATCTATCGAATAAAGAAAACGTCACATCAATTTTGTTTTATATCGTGTCAACTGTCTATAGTGGTACATGTATAATAAAAACGAAAATAAAAATATAATTGAGTCGAGGACAAGGCTTGTTATCAAATTGATTGTTATAAAAAGACAGTAAATCGAATTTTCACGTTCAAACATTATTCTGTTGGTTAATGCAATTAACTAGCTGATTTATATTATAGGTAGGTACATATTATTTATTTTTTATTTAACAATTTATAGTATGTCAGTTGTCACTTTGTCAGTAAGTTGTAAAAAATTGTTATAACTAGGTATTCATATTATTTTATTGTAATTTTATTTTATTTATTATTATTTTCTATCGTAAACTACAAATAGGAACCGATCTGATATTATAGATAAAAGATAATATTAATTATTATTTAGTGATGGTTTTCTAGTGGTAAATTTTAATAAATGGGTGGTCGACCAGGTTTGAATCACCGAAGGGTAAGGTGCCTCCCATAACTAAAGAAAATCATATTTCAATATTAATAGTTTTATAATAATATAAATCGGTGAGTGGGGAGAATCATTACAATAGCTTCCAAAAACAATCTGAACCCTCCCTTTACAAAGACGTTTCTGTAGTTATCGAAAAAATATATGAATTTTGAAAGAAACTATTATCATAAAATTATTTTCATGAATGATGACATTATTTATTAAAGTACATAGGTACATGCTTTGGTTAAACAATTTGAACATAATATTATCTAGAATAACTGAAAAATGATTATATAGCAGATATAATTCTTACTTAGTCTACACATTTCTTTATATAAACTTTAAAATTGGTTTCTTAAAATAATTGGTTATTTTGCTATATATAATAAATAATGATACCTATAATAAGTACAGTAACAATGAAACCTCTTATTTTTTTTTTTATAAAAACCTAATTATTTTTTTTTATCTGAAAATTGTATTTTTATTTTTATATAAATAAAAAAAAAATTAAACTTTAAATTGAAAATTATCGTTATATAGTTTATAGTATAAAAATGTATCATGTTTATAAATAAGTTTTTTCATATAATAACTTGTTATATTATTATAAATACTTTAAATTGAACACGTCAAAATCTATTTTAAGTTTTAACTTTTATTATTAATTTTATGATGTATTATTTTATAGTATAAACAACAAACAAGTAAAGTAAATATATATTTTAGTTAGAAAAATTGAAATTTAATAATATTCACTACTTAAACGACAATCCAATAAATAATAGTAATATCTAAACTTAAATTACTTAAATAATATTAGTATAAATTAACATTATTGTGTTTTAAATTAATTTAATTAATTTATGAAATTTGTATTCATATTAGTTTTATGAAAATTTAAAAATCGAATTCTATAATTTAAAGTAATAGTGTTTATATTAATTATAAATTATAATTTATTTTAAATATAAATATTAATACAGCGATACCCTGTCTTATAGAACTGAACTGACAAAAACGAAATACCAACTAACTTTTCATCATCTGTATCCGGTCGTGTATTATTATTATATCTAATATCGTGATAATTGTTATATCTAAAAAATTCTAGATATTTACTAAAAAAAAAAAAAATAAATAAATAAAATAGAATCTTATCGAATGACAGAAAATAATGATAATAAAAAAAAAATTGGTCCAATTATTACGAAAAAGGTGTGCTTTCGGTAGCTGGTTTCCTTGGAAAATGAAAAACTACCAAAAAAATGGCGGAAAATCGGCAAAATTACGGTTTCTGTTATTTAAAATTTTTATATTTCGTGATAACTAATTAAATTTTAATTGTACGGACTTAAGACTTTTTTTGAGTATTAACATTGGTAGGTTACATGCGTCGGTAAATTTTTGTACGAATTGTTTGAATTTCTGACTAAATATAGAGCTCCGAAATGTTTTCCAAAAATGTTACATATTTTCTGTAATTTTGGGCTTATCGGTTTAAAAATTTTATCGAAGCCTAATCATATACTACTTAATTTTTTTATAAAATATTTTAAAAATTGTGATTAACAATTTTTTTTATTAGCTTTTATAGTTAAATTACCAAAAATCGGAAAATTACGGTATCTGTTATTTAAATTTTTTTTTATTTCATGTTAACTTATTAGGCTGTGATTGTAGGGATTGGAAAAGTATCATTTTTGTACCAAATTACATCTATTTGGTACATTATTTAGCTCATTTTTTAAATTTCTAAAAAGTTTTTCTCTGTGAGAAGAAAAACTACCAAAAAATGACGGAAAAACATCAAAATTTACGGAAATCGTAATTTTGATGAAATTGATTTTAGGTTTTTCATGTTAACTAATGCAATTTTGAACGTAGGTACCTCAAATTTTTTTTTGTTTTCTCATAGCTAGTTTACACATGTGGTAAATTTATGGAGCGATCTACCAGTATATTATATTGTATTATATTGAGTTTCGCCGAGAATCGTATTTCTAATGCAATACTATTGCATTCAAATCTTAAATATATTATACCATTAATTTTTCCGTGGACCGAAGGAACGAAGGAGGAACATTTAAAATCGATCTTCTCACTTTTTTAAAAGTTGAAAATATGTCGCGTGGTCCAGTTCTTTAAATATTATTATTAGGCCTTAAGTTTTTTATTACAATTGTAAAATGTGTGTGTCGTATCGTGTAAATGTATAATATATGGGATATACAGAGTTATTAATATTTCACGTTACAAAATAATACTTGGGTATTACATTTTTAATTTTATCTTTATTATATTTTTGTAACAAAATTTTCTGATTACCCTCTATCTTTTGCACATTTCAAATTATTTGGAGCATCAAACGAAGCATTATTTTTCGCGTCAATGTTTTTTATATAATGTAGAACACTAAATATTTCGAAACGTATGCACTACGTTTTTTCACGTTTGTTATTTATAATGCAAATTTAATATATATTTTATACGAAAATAATAAATACAACATTGATAATTGTAGTGTGTGAATATTACATAAAATACAGTACATTTAGTATAATAATATGCTCAAAACATTTGTGCGTTTGAATATTATAAATTATAATAGAATGATTTTTTATGTTTAAGATCATTGCTATTGAATTTCGCGATTCTTTCGATTTCATAAAAACTTCGTAATCATGGGCGTGATGAATGAAATAAAATTGTATATTAATCATCGCCAGTGACTGTACATTCAATGATGATCAACCATGCACGCGCGGTTTCGTTATTATCTACAATTTTTTATTCCATTAAGAAAATTAAATTATTAAACTTATAATTTTTTTTCGTTCGGATTAATCGCTATTAATTTTTTTCTCGGCATTAGATGAAAAAAATAAGAATGAATATTTTCCGTTATAAAACCCGTTATATATAATACGTGAGCATACTATATCAGTTATGGGCGATGTTCTTAAATTTTTAAGTTGAGATTTACATGTTTAATTTACATTCCGTAAATGTACATATACAATTTTATACTTAAATGAACAGCGTAAAGTAAACGATAAAATTATATTTTGATCCAACATATATGTATATTTTTCAAGAATAAAATTATTTGTTTTTTTTTTTTTTATATACGACAAAACAATGAAAACATTGATTAATTAATTTTTATAAAAAATTATAATACGTAACATAAAATTATTATATTAATGTAATATAGTACTTACTTATATAGTAAAAGTAGACTGAAAATTAAATTTAACAATTATTAAAATGTATTTTAATCTAGTTATTTGTACTTTTAATTCTTAAATCGAAAATTAAATGTTAAGTTCGATATTATGTGCTTACCACGTGTACAATAGGTACTAGTGTATGACCCACCTAATAATTTCAAAATTGGTTGGCATTTTGACAATATATAATATATACAGTAAAATCAGAATACTACAAAAATAATATAGATAACTTATTTATGCAATTCTCACAGTTTTTACAATATTAAATAATTCGGTTCATTCTGTTGACACACCCGTCCACTATTGTCGTCACATTGTCGGTTACTATTCTAAATATACTTACAATATATTTTATTTTCGTAAATTCGTTATAGAAAAAAAAAAAAACATTTCCTTTAGTTTTGCACTCCAAATCCCAAATCTCTTACCTTGAAAAACGCTATTTTATTTACGTCCACCTGAATTTGTCATTCATGTTAATAATTAGTCGGTAGTTATATGGTAACATTATTTGGATGCTTTCGAATTTATTTGATGATCGCCGCTTCAGTTACTTTATGCGGCATAAACCCATCATCACGAATGTGTATTTTGTCGAAAAGTTTGATTTACTTTGTGTAAAAAGCTGCTAGTTTATCAGATCTGCTACAACTAATCAATCAACTAGATATAACGAGTGGATAATATAAACACAGTTCAAAACTTTCATGATACAGGAAATCGCATACTTTTTCAATGTTAGCTCAATCATTTTTCTACGTAATATTCTAATCGCTCTGAATAGTTTTTATTAATATACAAATACAACTTTTTATGTAAATTTAAAATATGTATTTATATTTATTTTATTTGTATAAAGTAAATTTTGTAAATTGATATTTACAATAAGTTCCAGTGAGAAATGATGTAAGAGGTGATAGAATACAAATAATTAATTTAGTGCATAAAATTGAAGCGACAGATTTGGGTGAAACATCAAGCTATTGATGGAATTTTATGACGTGGAATAGTAGGGTTTAGTTCTATATAGGAGGTCACGATATTATTTTCCTTTCTAAGCACCTCAGATATTAGGAGATTGTGATGACTGATAATATTGGACCGATAAGAGTCAAGGTGTTTGTAATTGACTACATTTTAAACTGTTAGAATATGAATACACATTGAAACATAGAACGGGTATTTAGTTGTTTGGTGGAGTTATTTAAATTTAAATGTTTGGATATTATTAATATTTTATGGTTTTACTGCCCCCTATAGTTAAATATATGGTATACCATAATCTAATATTGGTTTTAGTAAGAAAATTATTTAAGATTAGTTTATTGCTAAGATTAACGTTTTGTTTAGATAGGATGAGAAAACGTAGGTGGTGAAAACAATAATTTAAAATAAGAATATTAGTAGTCAGAAAATTTAGTCGGCAGTTTAAGTGGAGACTTAGGTAATAGATATATTGGAAATATGATACAGTAAGGTTATTATTTTATTAAAAGGCTAATTTTGAAAATGCACTCTGTAATATATTTTATAAATAATGAAAATAAATTTCACCTTTTTCAATTGAATTTCCGAAAAGTTACTACATTTATTTCTCCTAAAAAAAAAAATCTATTTATATTGAACAACTCTAAATTTTTAGTCCACCACAAGTTTTATAATAGTAAATTATAATAAATGTTATTCAAATTACATTACATTCATATAATAAATTCAATAATATAATATTGTTATATTATACAAAATTAGTATTAGACTTGTAGTCAAAGACTCAAAGTAATAAAATCATTGGGCAATAATTGTTTTTGTCATCATCATTGCCATTTTATTTAAACGATTTGTTATCACCTGATTTTTTAATTTATAAAACTTAGTGGCTTAAGTAGTCAAAGTGAAGTGGGTATAAGAGGGAATGTTATATTCTATCCCATTTCTTTTTTTAAAGAACGCTATCCATCCCTACACTTATTTTATCCATAATAATGCATCCCTCGTTAATTTTTTATTAAAATCAGTATTTCATTGAAAGGTTTAATTCGTATATCATAAACTAAGGAACAATATAAACATTATTGAGGGAGAGGGGATGCCACCATTGGGTTCGCAATGTACAAAAATATTAGGATCTATGAAATAGCTTAGCATCCATCTTTCATCATTTTAACCTACTTAGACCACTGTTAATAACTGTATAATATTATAAAAAAATCTAACAAATAAAAATTAAAATAATAACTATTATTTCAATGTTTCAATAATTTATTAATTTATTATTATGGACATTATAAAATTATAAAATACAATATGTAGCAAGTTGTCAGTTTTAAACAAATAGTAATAAAATTCATATAAACATAATAAATGTTAATGCATTTTGAATATAAAATATTACAGATTATTTGTTTGAAACCAAAACAAATTTATTTAGATGATTATTTTTAATGTTCAACTTTTATATTATTATATTATTTTTACAAAATATAATTTTATACTTAAATTTCTTTTTTATTATTAAAAATAATAAACTTAATTCTACGAATTGAAAAATAAGCATATACCGCGTAATGAATAAAGTAAATTCAATTTTTCTTTTCCATACATTTTAATTTATTATTCTTATGCCTAAAATATATTAGGTACCATATAGTGTATACACAGTTAATAAAAAGCTCTCGAAAAATAAACTGTCATATTTATTTTAAATTTAAAAATTTATAGCAATTACTTGACAAGTGATAAATAAATGTAAATTATGTTTTTAAAAGCTTAGTTTAAAATATTTAATATTATAGAGGTTTATAGTTCCGAATATAAATATATTTTGTTTTTTATTTAAAAAAAAATATGATAATACGTCTGTATAATATAAATATAGGTTTATTATACTAAATTATATAAAATGATCAGAATTTCGTGTTACAAAAATAATAAAAATAACATTTAAAAAGCGGGAAGGTCGATTTTGGACGTTTCTTCTTCGTCCCTTTGATCCTCCTAGAAATTATTGGTTTATTATAATTTAGATTTAAATGCAATGATATCAAAAATACGATTGAGCGAAGTTCAATGTAATACAATACAATTATACTGAATAACCGTTTCAAAATTTTACCACATGTGAATACTATCTATGAGATCACTCAAAAAGAAATTACAAGTTATTACAATCAAAACTCAATTAGTTATTACGAAATACAAACAAAAAACAAAACAAAATAACAGACATCGTAATTTTGCCGGTATTTTGGTATTTTTTGGTAATTTTCTTTCTCACTAGGAAAAACTTTTGAAAAATTCGAAAAATAAACTAAATAAAGTACTAAATTAAATACTAAAATATATACTAAAATAATTACTAAATAGTAATTATATGCAATTTTCTACCGAATACATACCCTATTCGTGGTAATCGGACAATTATTTCTACTCAAAATCGTGCTTTCAGACATTCTCTTAATTTTTTGAACATGATATTCGAATCAGTAATATTACTGATTAAAAAAAGCTGTCTATATATTCTACGCGTAATATAAAAATATAATAGTAGAATGTTTGTTATTTATCGACTCTGCAGATTAAAAATATTATAATTCTTAAGCTGCAAATGTAGTGCGAATATTCAGTAAAGTTTATAGTATTACACTAAATATTTTAACTTTTATAGTTATAAACTTATAACCTACCTGTATGTGCTCATTGCAATTATTTTTAGCAAATTTTAGCAATTTAAAGCAAATAATCGTATATAATATACCTACTACATATTATAATATTATTATGGTCTATGGAGATATAATGAATCAAATCATAAGTGATCTCCCTATTCTAAGAGAATATTATAATTATTGGATTAATTATAATCAAGAGAAGTGTTTTGGGTCATTAATACCCTAGTCTAAATAAACACCACTTAAAAAATCTGATTAAGTTGAAAAAACAAAAACTAAATAATTTGTCATGTAGAATATAGCAATAACACAATAGAAATCTAATAACTTTTTAATATAACGTTAGTGATATTTAATATTATAAAATATTGAAAAACTACCAAATTGTAGTGTTGTTTGTATATCTCGTATATATATATATATATTATATATAGAGAGAAATACATTTTGTGTAGGAGAAGGGTGGTGCTCACTATTTGCAAAATAACCTGGAGCGCAAACACGCCCTTGTTTTGATGTTTAGGTGCGACTATGATTATAATTAATACAAATTATTTATTCATTGTTTGAGTTAGTATGACTAAATTAAAATCTATAAATAACTAAACAAAATACGTAAGTAATTTTAGAAAATAAAATCTACAAAAATAAATTAGGTGGTAAATACATTCTTGTGATGAATTAATATTTTAACGATAAGTAATTATTCATAAGCGTTGAGTTTGGAGCTCATAATTAACATTAACCTACCTACGAAATTTTAAATCTAATAATCTTAAATACTATATATGTTTATGTTTTTTTTTCTATCAATTTAAAACATTTTTTAAATATAAAAAAAAAATTAAAAGCATTCTTGAATTCTTGGTCATATTTCATATAGCATTATATACAATGTGTCACAAATCTATTTACAAATTGCAATATCTCCGCGAAAAATTAAAATTTTTGAATGTATTTTTTTCAAATTATTATTTACGCAACTATCTATAATACGACCTTTATTATTACTTGTTTGAAAAAATAAGTTTCATATAATAATAATAAAATAAACTCTTTATTTTATAAGTTATGTAATGTTTTATGATAGCCATTTTAAAAAATATATTTATATGAGATTTTTTCGTGTCGATCTTTTAATTAAATCAAGATGTTCATTTTTAGGAATATTTACATTTATTAGAGTTATAATATTTCTGACGTCATTATTTTTAAAAATTTAATATTTTAATATCATGGAACGTAAAATTTGTTTTATGAATATTATCATGAATATTCTCAATGATTGCAACGGTTTGAAAAACAGTTGTTGTAGTTTTATAAAATTTCTTAGTTATCAACAAGAATTAAAATAGTATCTTAATTCGTGGATTCGTGATTATCAAATTTTATCGAAAAATTATTATCAATCTACAAATTATATCACTTATAATGATATTGATAATATGAATTTTGCATTCCACGATATAATCATAGACTATATTAAATGTATACGCTATAATAATGACATCAAAAATAAGATTTTTCCAATAATTAAAAAAAATTTCTTCGAAATCTTGATTAAATTAAGAGATCGACACATCAAAATTCTCATACAAACACTCTTAAAAATTGAAATCTTCAAATTTTAAATAACTTAAAAAATAAAAGTAATATTATAGTCCGTTGCCTAAATAATAATTTGAAGAAAACTGCATTAAAAAAATTTAAATTTTTCACAGAGATATTTCGATTAATAAATATATCTAGGATACCCTATATATTATACATAGAAATATAATAATACAATTTTATTAAAGTACTTATTAATTTATAGTAATATACCAATATAGTATCTATACAAAAAATAAAATTATTATCGTTATTTTTTTTTTAAAGAAATCTCCTTAATAATAGATCTACCTATATTTTAAATTACTTTTATCAGAAAAAATAACCCAAAATTATTTTAGGCAACTGAAATTTAGTTCAAAGCAAGCCTATGAGTATCTATCCTTCACAAATAGGAGGCGTGGATTCAAGAGGGAAATGTGGCATATTCTCCTCAAAATTAAAAGTCAATATGGATCATGAATAAAATGTTCTATGCAGTAGTGTGAAAATAGGGAGTCTGATATCACTTATTACTTATATTAGTACTACTAAATGTTTTTATACGTCCCTCTTAGAAATTTTGGTTCCGTCCCTGAGGAGGTGTTTGTCTGAATTTTGAAAAATAAATACTATGTGATTCATCTAATATATAAATATTAGATTGGTAAGAAATAATTTATCAGGAAAAACATGGTTTATGCACACTCTGTACACTATAAACTAATATGATAAATTTCGTAAATGTTTATAAATGATATCTTGGATAAAAATGTCTGCCAAATGTTAGTTTACACGAGAAACCGTACGTGACTAGATTTTAATATCTTCTTAACATTCACCACCAAAATTTCTCTGTAGCATTTCAGTTTTTAGATCGTCTAAAACTCACAGGGTTTCGTTACCTTATAATATAATTATTACCAACTATAATATATATATATATAATATAATAACTTTTATGATCATAGGTCAAACCTAATGTCTATACTATTATACGATTCAGACTTCTGAGATATTGTTCATTTATATTACACTGATATTTCTTAATAATATTATAACGGGTAAAATTTGATTTCCAATTTAGACGACGACAGCAGCTATTATAAAAATGATAAAACTCTGGTAAATTTTATGATTATTGAAAAAATATAAATTTTTGTTGACATGGGGAAGTAGCCACACGTGTGGCTATATACGAATTCTAATATTCCATCAATTTTAAAAATTTAATAATAGTTATTTAGTAAAATGTCTATTGTATCTTTCAAATTCATATTATATTCTTTACATTTTTAAAATTTAATGTCATGTTAGGTTAGGTTATTTTTAAATTGATTAAATTCCAATATATTAGTCTTAGGTACACACTTTAATATTGATGGGTATAAATTATTTATAACGATTAGTTTTGTACTCTATTCGATAATATGTATGTAAGTGTATAAATTATATATTTATATATCTGATAAATTTAACATTTTTCAATAGTGTCTATCGTTAATAATGGTTATTACCGTAAAGTTATACATATTTATGTACTTATATACACTTTGCTGAATATTACCATATAATCTACTCATTTCGTAACATTCTTAAGGACAATTTTTTTGTCTAGAAATCAATTTAGAATTTTTGGTGTTAATATTTATTAGTAGTTACATATTTATTTATTTTTTAAATTATTGCAAATTATAATTACTTCAGTTTTGCTATACCGTTTCATTTTTTTTTAAGCATAAATTAAATGCTAGAAAACCACAAATAATATTGACCTATCCATAATCAGGCTGATTGATATATCGAGATGTCGGGAATTTTTCCGATGGATTGCAGTAAGGTTTTATGCTTTATTTTTGTTTTATTTATGTTGAGTACCAATGTAATATAATTGAATATTTCTAAGTGTACCTAATGGAATAAATGGCTAAATAATTGTATGTTATTAATAATATTATGCACAAAAATAAACTATATAATTTTGTATAAATTATAGCATTATAGTATGATGGTTATAAGAATACCGAATACTACTAAAATTAAAGCACTTTGTGTTTGACTACTGGTGTCTGGGACATTGCAGATAGTGTATAAACTTAAATTAGGAAACACGATGTGTTTCGTTTGAACGTACCATTTGAAGTTTATACATTATCAGTGGCCCAGACACTTGTGGCTTTGTGGGCTTGTGGCCGAACATAAAGTGTCTCGTGTAAAAGTGCTCTTAGACCATGACGGATCGGTTGTGTTTTGAAGTTGTACACTACAAGCAGTGCTTGAAAAGGTGGTGAGGGTGCGTGAGAGGGGAGTATTTCTTCTATTTAAAAATATTTTTAGCGTATTTTTCCGAATTTTTCGAAGCTTATGACGCTTAGGTTGAATTTAATCATTTCTAGTCTAGAAATGATAAAGATGCGTATGGTATTCGAATTGGATTTATCAATTTTATAATATCATCATCATACATACACGATATTCATGATACATAAAAATCAAATATGAAAAACGCTAATGTAAACGTTGTCTACAAAATTAACTTCCCAATTAATTGCTTAATCGTTGTTGTAGTGTGGGTGCTAATTGCAATTAAATGACCTAACGTTTGGATTTAATTAAAAACAAAAGGAGGGAAACTATATATACTATTGTTGCTTTATATATATATACAGTTAAAACCTGAACAATAGCGGTGGAATAATCATATTTTAGTATGATATCATGATGTACATAGCTTAAATGTTATTATTATAATGAGAAATAAAAAAAAATACGCGAACGAAATTTTTTTATACAATTAGAAATAATATTATGTTTACATACGAATGAGTAACTTTTCAGCGTACGGGTTGGTAATATTATAATATTTTATTTCTTTGCCTGCAACATCTCCTGATTTGTTTGTGCTTAGGAGATTTTTATTTTCTTAGCACCGACCAATATTATTTTTTATTTAAATTTTCAAAAGAAATTGAAAAAAGATACATTTATCTGTTGAGTCATTTATCTATTCCGATGGAATTTAGTGTTTCCCTTGGGTTTAGTGATATAGAAATATTAAATTATTATAAATGTTATATTATAATGTTAAATATTATGATAAAGTTAGAATTTTCCGCTATTCTTTCTCCCTCGTGAATAAAAGTTTTATATTGTTGGATTTATGACAAACAAGTAAGTGTAGATTATATATCTAGTATAAATTATTGAATTTTAGTTGTAATAAAATAAATACAACTCGATATACAACTATTGATTAAAATATACTTGTGTTGTTTTTTGAACGTTTCAGTGTCCACCTTCTAGTCTCTAGTGGTTTGTAAATATCTGATAGTCTCTAAAGTAGATAATTATAAAGGTACCTAAAGTTTTTCGGAAATTTTATTGATAGAATAGGATGAAAATTATTTTTTTTTTTTTTTTTTTTGTAAAACATTTTTATTTATTTATTTCATAATATGTTTTTTTAGTACATGAATATGTATAATATGTATATACATAAAAAAATATTCTCATCAGTATGTGTTGGATGTACAAATTTTATTTTATCCCACGTAATTGGTAATTTTAACATTCCAAAACTATATAGTTCTTTTAGTTGCGCTTCTAAATTGGTATCCACAAACCTATTTTAACGATGCAGGTATTATAACATTACAAATATCCTTCAGTCGTCCATTATAACTAACATCATTGTGTAAATTTATGATAACTATAAAATATCGACGTATTATTATAACTATAATATAAGCTATTGTGACCTTAACACATCGTTAACCACGTCTTACTACTTATTAATGTATTATAAGCCGCTTTAAAAAATACTATTTAGACTATTCGTTATCGGCCATGACGTTTGGGTTTAGGTATCTACAGAGCGATTGGAAATTTACTTTACGAGTACATGTAGTGATTTCAATAAATAATTCATCGTTGTATTTTTGTCATACGAATTTTCTTATGTCCCTGTATAAAATCAACCGTTGCCCGTGTGAAAATCCACACGCGTTGGACATAACATAATATTTTACTGTTTTCTTTTAAAATAACGATTTCATATTGATTTAGGAATGCTTATGCCTATAAGAATATAATATGAATTTCGTCGTACATTATTACAATATTATATGGCACGTTAACCTATAATCGCAGCTGCACGCAAAACGATTATTGGCAGTTGACACGATATTATGTTTCATGTTATTTACTAACAATAGGCGTAATAGGTATAATAATTCACATAGTATAATGTGCAGATCGTCATCGATGAAGAAAGAAAAGTATAAATCTTAAACGCATTTCCCAAAAATACAACAAAAACTATAATAACAAACATAAATTAGACGGTAATTGATCTTAGAACTGCTAGATTGCGAACGGGCAAAGTTCTATCTCCATTCTACATTACAGGCGAAGCGCGATTTTAACAATTTCTAAAAAAAAAATTTTAATAAGTATTATTATTATATTATAAATCAACATGAAAACGCATATTAACCAACGTTTGTTCACGTTTTTTCATGTTCGGCTCCGTCTAATTTTTCGCAAAAAGTATATTCAATAGCGCAGCATGAAATTCGATGGCCATTGGACCTGTATAAGAACTCAAGGCTTAATTTTATCGTAGAAATAATTATTATTAATTAATAATATTAAATAATTATTTATCACAATATTTATAATATTTTTAATATCAGAAGAATTATAATTCCATAAAAAAGTATGTACAATTATTTTATTATTTATGATTCTTATTTCAATTTATAGGTAATACAATAAAAATTGTGGTGCTTCATCTTTTCTCGTTTAAGTTAGGGCCTGTAAGTTAATTTTTGCTAAGAAATTTTGATTTGATATATCAGGAATAATTAGATTTAAAAATATAAAACGATAACCATTTTATTATATTGTATAATAATATGAAGAAATTAAATATTTTATTTTAATCTCATAAATTACTAATAAAGTAATATATAATATGACAATCTCTAGTCATATTTTTTAAGCAGTGTCCGTACTGTGTGTGTAGTTACATACTTAATGAATAAAACAAAAATAAAATATAATTAATAATGATAATAATTAATAATGTAGAAAATACATTACTTATGGACGTGAGGATATTTTAAGTTTTAATCAATTGAATGGTAATTTGAAATAAACACCTAAGACCGTTACAAAGAAAATTATAAAAAAGAAATGTAAGTATAAAATAATATAATAATATAAAATTTCAATATTAAAAATAATCATCTAAATAAATTTGATTTGATTTCAAACAAATACCCTGTAATATTTTATATTCATAACACATTAACATTTATTGTTTATATACATTTTATTACTATTTGTTTAAAACTAACAACTTGCTACATTTTGTATTTTATAATTTTATAATGTTCATATTAATAATTCAATAAAAGATTAAGTAATTAAAATTATAATCTTAAAATAGTCTAAACAACTTATTATTTTAATACAAATTCAATTCAACAAGTATAACGAATGTGTATTTTATTCTAAATTTGAAAACGATTTTCAATATTTTGTTCGCTTATCAAGGTTAGGTTATCATTACATGAATCGAAAAAAACAATTTATGTTTTAGGCCAAAAAATCGTTATTTGATATGACATCTGTTCCAATGAAATGGACATTATTTTTCAAACGTCTTTTTTTATCTTTTCATAATATAGACTACATTACATTTATATACCATTTGTGGTGGTCGAAGGGATCTTTTTGTACCTGTACTACGCTGTATAAATACCTATAATGGCTAATGGTTATAGCTTATTTATTATTTTTTCGACGATTTAATGTGCGCGTACACATAATATGTATAGAATATAGAAATATTTTTCGTTTAGTTCGATATATTTCAATGCACAATTATTATTGTTACTACAATAGTCATTAGGAACAGCAACAAAAATAATAATAAAGTAAACAAAATAATTATTCATTCATACTTTTGTGTTATATTATTATTTTTAGGATCATGTTATATTTATTGCGTATACCATAATATTCGCATACATAATGTGTGTTTTATTATACATTTGAATGTTAATAAAAATATCATAAAAATAGTTTAATTATATAATCAGATATTTAAAAATCACTAAAATAACGCATGTGTTATTGTGTTATTGTCAGTGCGTGCGCATGTGTTTGTGTATGTGTGTGTATGTGAGTTGTGAGAAAGTGTTTTTGGATGGATGTAAAAATTATAAAAAAATAAAATTAATCCTCTTTCGATCGAACGGTTTTTTTCCCCGTTGATGTCACGTGGGCTCATTACGCACACAATCATATATATATATATATATATATATATAGTTTTGATGTTGATTAAGACGAGTTAAGCAAGACGGATGCCTTTACTGTTCGGGCACTCTGTCTCTAATTTCACGGTAAGTTCTGCAACAAAAATATAAAAATACAATCAATATGTTTATAATGATGGAAAAAAACATGTAGAAAAAATGGTATTTATTTATTGATTTTTTCATTAATTATACCGATTTAAGATTTTATTACAAAAAATAAATTAATATTTATACAAATTTAACGTCTATGTGATATATAAAAATTATAAATATAATAAACATTTAATATACATGTGTAAGCTATAATAATAAGGTTCAAGCATTAACAGATTTGCATAATTTTTATTGGAGAAAATTGGATTAATAACAGAGTACCTGCTAAATCTTTAATATTTGTGCCATGTAATAAAACGTAAAAATAACTATAATAATTGGTGATTTTTCTTTTTGTTCCTAAAAATTATGGAAACTTATTTAATAATAGTCTTGTTCATTTCGTCAAAATTATATTAAACATTTTTTTTAAAACCTTCATATTAAATTATTTTGATTATACACTCATCTTTGTTCCCCGAATTCTAGTAATACATGTAGGTATAAATGAAAGTAAATATAAAAACGACTTTCTTACTACATTTTAATATTAATGTCTTCATATTAAATACTATCTTTTAACAAAATTAAAAACTGAAACAACTACTATATTGAATATTTATAAATTTAATATTAAAAAAAATATTCAAAAAGTATTCCCTTAATGGTCGTATTCCCTTAAAATTACATTGTAATAAATTGGCTATGCTGTTTAATTACACATATTTTCAAGACCAGAAAATCGAATTTAATTCTGTTTGGTTTTAAATTTAACCAATTTTAACTTAATTCGGTTATTACTAGTTGGACCCAAAATTTAGTTATTCAATCGGAACTAATTTTAAGTAGTACTTAAATAGAAATTTAATTGCTGTAATAAAATACTAGGTTTAAAGTTAGTTTTTATTTTAATATGATACTACTTTTAAAATACATTAATAATTACTATTATTTAGTTTTAAAAAAATTATTCACGTGGAAGAAATAAATAGTTATATGTATGATAGAAGTAGTAAATTAATTTTCAGAAGACATTATTTGAAAGTTTTTAGAAAATTCTTTAATTCTTCCAAAAAACGTTAATCATTTTCAAATATTTCTAATTCACATGCTATTTTCGAATATAGTTTTTTATAATGAGGTCTATTATTAAAATATTTTTCATAAATAAATAGATTTTAATAACTTTAATGACTATACTTATTATTCTAAAAATTGAAGGGAAATTTGTTAAAAACAACGATTACAATGAAATAATTAACGTATTTACTTCAAAAAAGCTATGATTAAAATAGGTATTAATTTAATACTAACTATCTCCCGATTCCTATAACTTATCAAAAATATTTATATTAATTTTGGATTTATTCAAGCTGAGATCTAAAATAGGGCATCAAACTAAAATTTAATTTAATTCACGAATCAAATTTTTATTTGTTTTAAGATATTGTTGTACTTTTTTTTATAGTATACTGTACCTATGAATAAAATAAAAAATAATTATTGAGTGCAAAGGCATATTTAGCAATTTATTAAGAGGGGAAGTTTCAGATTTTTTTTTAGAAGCTTTTATGAAGCTGAAAACTCCCCCCACCCACTCACTGTTTTATAATATAAAAAAATTAATTGCAAAAGAATAAAAATAAACATGTTCTGTCAGTGACGGGTCTAGGATTTTCTCACGGGGGAGGATATTAAATTTTTGTGTACATTTATGTATACTATACATAAAGCGTATAATAAATTATATAAATAAAAAGCTTTATTTTACCTACAAGGGGGGATATGGGGATCATATCCCCCCTTTAGATCCACTACTGTGTTCTGTATCTGTATACATTATAATGTAAAATCTAAAACCGGTGAAAATTTAATATTATTAATAAATTTTTTTTTTTTGTCATGGGAGCTTAAACCCATTTGACCCCTTCCCCCCATAAATATGCATCTGATTAAGTGATACAGAATACAATTTACAAATTGACATTTATTTGATATTTTATCGATCGAATTATTATTTATATATCACAATTATTATTATCATTTACAGTACGATAATAAAACAGAAAATGAAACAATGAACCAAGTTGTAAAATTCTGTAACATTGACCAAAATAGTTTGAAAATATACCATAAATATAAATTTTAGTATCATAATCATTATATTATTTATCTATATCGTCATCATACATACATCGTATCGTGTATGTAATCTATAACCAAAAACGATAAATGAAGTAGAAAATTGAAAAATTTTAAATAGGTTTGCTATGCAATTACAGCAAATTGGTTACACTATAGAAAAAGATTTTATCGTAAAAAGCATGAAAAGTTAAACTCAAGTCGAGATATCAGCATTACTATACAATGAAATCTCAAAAAGTGTCTCAGAAAAATTGTTTGAGTATAGTTTAGTTAAGATTTAAAATGAGATCTTCCAGCAGATTTAATTAACTTGTAAAAGACCTTTAACGATCAACCTTTATAATTATAAAAGTACATATTAATATTATTTTGAATTAATTAATTTCTAAACTTAAATAAACATTTATTTCACTTAGTCTTGTAATAAAAATAAACACAATATTATTTGAATGTGATCAATAAATTAATAGTTATTGTTAAATTTAAGACATTGTTTAATTGTAACTATTTTTTTTCTGGCAAGAGTATAAAATTTAGGTTCAAAATCAATTTTTTATATATTATACATGTATGTGTGTGTGTGTTGTGGGTTTAATGTGTTGGCATCATCTGGTAAGTTTTCAGTAAGAATGCCAAATAAAAATTGACCCGAAGGGTTAAAATCATAATTCGCTAGGTACTATAATAATAATTTATAATAATGATCGATATCTTGCGAAAACGCTAGTAAAACGATTTGACGACATCTTTCAAACGAATAATTGGTTTCGTATTTTTAACGATGCTTGTGTTACTGGATATCGAATGTTATTAATTTTATAAAATGTCAATTGAAAATAATGTGTCTCAACATTTTTTTTACGATTTATCCGTGAAATTACAAAATAAGAATAATAAATACGTAGATATATAATAGTTCATGAATAAAATTATAATATTATATTAAGTTCATGACTAACAAAAAGAAAAATCATTGATATTAAATAAAGTTATTAAAATTATTACAATTTTTTTTTTTAGTTTTGCTAAATAATATTATGTTGTTATATAATTGTAATTGGTACCACTATGATGGATTGAGGAAATCTCTAAAATATGTTATGCTTTTTACTCACTATAATATTATGTAGGTATTGGGTGTTAGATAATAATGGTAATAATTGATAATGTTATATTTTCATCAAATTTTCGAGTTTTCGAGTTAAAATCGTTAATTTTTTATGAGTTTTATTGGTTCTTTGATACAATGTTTTTTTTTTTAATCATATTTTGGTTGTTTATTATAATATATTTATATAACATTATATACATAATTATATGAAAGAATATTATGTTAGTATTGTTTTATTTCATGAACACAATTTTGGATTTTGGATTTTCGATTAAGAACGTATACTTAAAGTTTCATATACCAGCTGTGTATCGATCTAACTTAAATATGAATTATATACTAGTGTTGTTTAGTTAAACATATGTTAACGCCAGTTATTATACATGTTTTTCTATAGTAATATGATTGGCATTTCATTTATATAGGTATTTATATATAGGTACGGATTTAATATCAATTTAATATATTTTGTGTTGTAGTATATCTTAGTTAACACGTCATAATGAAATACTGATATACTCACTGAGTATATTTTAACGAGTATACTGAAAATAATATTAAATTACTTTAAGCTATCATTAGTTATAACTTTATCAGTTAATAACCTCATAACATATAGCGATTTATGTAGATACTATCATTGGAATACTAACATTAATAATCAAATAATTGGTGATATTATTTGATGACTATGATATGTTTTTGGGTAATTAAACAAATGAATATGAATATTTATTAATTTCATATATTTATTATAATTTTTCTATTAAAAAAACACAAACATAAGACTATTAAGGTATAGGTATTATTTCGAAATAGTAATATTTTTCTCAAGATAATTATTGTAAAATTTTAAACTAGATTTATAAAATGAACTTGTTCAGTTGATAGCATTGTAATTTTTCTGCAAAGTGTCGTGTTTATTTTATTTTATTCGCAAGAAAGTAATTGGTTTTAGAAAAATGTGTTTTTTAAATGAGAACAATTTTTTTAGCAGTGTCTGTACTGTGTGTGTCTTTTGACATACTTAATGAATAAAACAAAAATAAAATATATGTCGTAAAAAATACATTACTTATAAACTTGTGGATATTTTAAGTTTTAATCAATTATATGGTAAATTGAAATATTTGGAATTGCTATACTTTTAAAATTATTAAAATTATAATAAAAAATTGAAATTGGTTTATTTAAAATAGCTAAAATTTAATTCAAGATTTGTAAACGCGATTATATATAAATTTATTATATTTCTTATAAGGAGATCTAATATTTTACCTGTTCTACAAACAAAAATGTGGAATATAATTAGAAGTGCCATGATAAATATTATTAGTTTTTTAATAATTATATTTTAAAACTGTAGAATATATGTTATTATTTATTAACCATTCAATTTTGTATAACAAAGTTTCACTGTTAAGTTTAAAAATATTTAATTACAATTATGATTACTACAAGACTTAATATGTCACACAATTATTTAATGTTAGATATATATGTAATAACCTCATTTATTGTTTATTATTATTATATTGTGTAGGTACTATTATAATATAATATGTGTTTCATATATATTCAATTATACATTTTTCATATTCTTAATTAATGAGTAATTAATATAAATTATAATAACATATTATTATGTATTAAATTAATGTTCATAAAACACTTATATTCCCTATATTTTTAATGAAAATTATGTCTCATTAGAATATGGGTTATGCATTTTTCAATTTAGGAAAAACAATTTTTTTTGGTAACAGATGGAATAAATTGGCTTTTAAAGAATATTAAGCTATTTTAACTCCCACAATATGACGTTAGTTCCAATGATTTTCGCATTATTATTTACGAGAATCTTAATTAAAAAATAAAATTAACGTAAAATTACAACGTTAATCCAAGTTTTGAAAAATTTATATTGATTTTGAATATTTTTTTATTAATTATATGTACAAACAATTTTTTTATTGACATTGAATAGTATTTACTTTATGAATCAAATAGATTAGTAATTTGTTCATACTTTCATTCAGTTTTATTTTTATAGATAAATTTTTTTATTACCAAATTAATACTTAATTTTAATACTGAGCTTTATTATTTACTTAGTAGATATTACAAAGAGTTACGAAAATCCTTGTGGTATTTGTAAGAATATGTAAAGGTACATATACGATATATTGCTTATTGTATAAAATGCGATTCAACAGAATTTAAAGTAAAACAATGTTTATATATTCATATATTTTTTTCGCGTACCATTTTTTATAAAAATACATCCGTTTTTAAAAAATGTATACAACTCATCAAAAGTATACTGACGAACCAAGAAGTTTAATCATTAAAGTTTTTCCCACGTATACTAAATCTTGCGCACTCTGTCACTAGTTTTAAATCTCTCGTTTAATACGAGTTTAAAGTTATAAAAACTTGTTCGTTACGAACATTTTTGACTGGATTACAAAAGAAATCGAATAGGTTTAAAGCCACACATTTACTACGGTTTTGCATTTCTATTTCCGAGTTATTTATATTTGTGTACAAACTACAAAGTCACAGTGGTGCCCAATTTTTTTTTTTTTTTAGAAAATTGCAATCAATAATAATAAGATACACCACTTTACTCTCCGCCCACCAATGTACAAATTAATGTACCCTTTTAAAAAATTCTAAATTTTTTCATTACTTTTTTATTTAAATACTTTTTTGTAATTCAATCTCACCTAACCAGTCGCAATAACTCGGTTTCTTTTTAATTCTGGCGAACATATCTATCGCATATGTGTATCGGGCATATATATCGTTAAAATCGCAACGTTCCGGCTGCAATGATTATGTGATGTTTATCGTTAAGATATCGACAATATTTTTTTGTTCGGTCAACAACTTTATACAGCCTGTAGTAGGATGAAATGCTCATTAAAGGAAAAATAAGTAAACAAAAACAATATTGACAGAGTTTTCAGTGCATTTGTATTAGTACAGTCAAAGAGTTGTAAACATAAGCGCAAAAGCTTTTAACGTGTATACGCAATAGGTTCGGTACTCATGTACGTGAAACCGTGTGTAAACTCGTATTTCGGAAAAAAAGAAATACGTTTTTACGAACTTCGTATTAAATAGATATATTTTTTAACAAAACTATAAATTTTGCTATATTATCGTATTTAGCGGTTGTGGCAGTGGCGGTGGTGTAAAAGTTTCATCGATTAAACCGGTAGCAACATTGTACAATTATATTTAATATAATAATATGTAAGTACTCTGTTTTATTTTCAAATTGATAAAATAATTTCGTGTTCCAATTATCAAAATATTTGTAATCATATTTTAAGTGTCCATTATACATAAAATATTATATATTTATTATTCGCGTTTAGTTACATTATCGTTATAAATTTATTATAATGTGATTTGTGTCACAACAATGTGTACTTGTATACAGATGTGGTAAATTTAAATAAAACAAAAATGTACAAAGGAATTAATAACGCGTATGCCAGTGGTGACCTATGAGTCTCGACAGGTCGTCAAAAAACGTGTTTGGGATATAATATAATATATTATGGTTTTCATTATATTATAGTGTGCTGAAATGGACGTGTCTAGGGAATAACAGAGCACTTAACTGGAGGATACGATACCCATGAGTATCCCAACATCTCTTTGTATGACACACACGTACATATTTTTATAACTAGAACTCACGTGTAAAAATAATAATAATAATACAAATAATAATAATAATAATAATTATAATCGTAGTATTAATGATAAACTAAAAAGCGAACCCGTCGTGATATATTGTTTATGATATAAATTACATTATTTTTCTCCTCGAGCATTTCAAAAGATAAAAATTTATCGTTTTCGCTGAGATATAGCGTTTAAGCCGGATTAACCGAGACGATTTATCTTCTCTCCGCAGGAGTTGTTTTAATTAGTGTTCCATTACAAAATATTAAACAATCGCATAATACCGTAACAATAACTAATCGGCGTAATCACGATATGCGCGTGTGACTCTCGAAATATTAGGCTTATTAGTATCATATTTTTAACGTCTAACGAATTTATTAATATTATAATTCAAACAATTATTAAAATAATATTTAACAAAGGACAAAAGAGATTTTTACACACAATCATTATTATTTGGTCAACGAACCGAAATCGACTGTACGTATCTAAAAAGTATGGAATATTATAAGTTTATAATAGTTATATAGAATACGTATGTGATTATTAGATTAATGATTACGATTAATGTTATTTAAAAAAATCAACGATTATGATTTTTATATTAACTTTTTGTTCTTATTTAAAATAAATGATTGTTTTTCATTTACGAACATTGCATGTTAATTAATTCAATTTGTTTTATATTCTATAATAGCTTCTCTAATACAGTAGTACTGTTGGTTTTATGTTACTGATGGTTTATTAAAAGGAAAAAGAAACTGAAATCTGCTAATTATTTATCCATTTTCTAGTAGTATAAAAAATTTAAATGAATAATATTATAAATCACTATTAGGTCGAGAACGTATGGTGCAGCGTCGTGCGTTATTCCGTAGATTCGCTATTTTCGCCCGGAAATATCATTTATACATTTCACGGTAGAATTTCGAAATGATCTTCGGTAGTCGCGTAAGTTATATTTTATGCACGTATATACGTATACATTGCACGTGCATATACAACGGTGCTGCAGCGTTATAACTACGAGGAAACTACCTAGTTCGTTTAAACGTTTAAAGTATAATAAGTATATTTATTTAAAATGTTAAATGCATTACACTTTTACGAGTTTTTAAGTACAATAGTATGTCGATTAGGTTAGGAAAAACATAAATAATAAAATAATGGAGCAACCTTATTACGTCACATACCTAAATTAATGCAAGTCCTATTAATGTATTATAAAATTTAAGATTACTCAGATCCCATGCAGCAAGAATGAAAAAATGCTATATAAAATCATATTTTTCATTTCATATTACGGGCTACGATTTCTTATGTAATTGTTACCACGATTAAAGATTAATCTTTAATATTTTATCTTTAATCGTGGACGTTAGTCTAAATAATAAACGTTGTTCTTTCATTATGTTATGTCTATGTGAAAAAAAACTATTAATACATATAATATATATACTTATAATAGATAATAAAATAATAAATGGGTTTATCATATGAAAAAAAAAATTTTCAGGATAGAATGGATTATAATTAATAGTCTATTATACGTGTAATTATTTGAGATAAGATCCATTGCTAGAATAACAAGAAAAATTTATTTTTCTCCATTCCGGATCACAACCTCTTAAATTGTTTATTTTGTACATATATAAGATGATCATAATTTCGTACTACAAACATAATAAAAATCATATTGAATACTTATGTTAGGATGTTTGGTATTCTCGTTTTTTTATGCAATTATGATCACTCTGTATATTATAATTATTTTATCCAAATATATCCATTCTTTACATTATATAACTACTTAATATACGTATTAATTAATTTTCCAAATTATACATATTCATGGAAAAAAGATTATGTTTGGTTTTTTATAGGAACATCGAATATAACAAAACTATTATTTTCTTCCTTAGCCCCTCCCCCACTGACAGTCATCAAATCATGTAAAGTGTACGATATAAATATAATATATATTTTTTCAAACTGGATCATACTTATATATTCGTTTTGTGATTTCAGTACCAGGTCGGCTCATTTATAATTCGAGCACTATACTTAACCTAACATAACTCAACGTTCTCACTTTAAAATAACGTCTTCCAAAGATATATATTTACTTTTACATCTTAAGTTTTTAGAAAAACATGTTAACGTTATCGATTAGGGATCATATTTTCATGCGTTTTCAAACTAAACTATATATGTACGAGAGGAAAAATATAATATAATATTTTTTATGCATTTCCCCAAAACAATATTATACTGTTTCATCCCATGTCCAGTTCTGAGCTCCTGTAAAGTTTACGATACGATACCTAATATGATAATTTATATTTTTCAATTTAGTTCCACTTACTCGTGTTATGTTCGCAGTTGTATTTTTCCATCACGCATTTGTTGCCGAAACTCAAATTCACTTTAGCCCCATCCGAACCGCAAATCGGATTGTAATCATTCGGACATTCAGATTTGCATTTTCGGGTTGGCGACATCGTTGTCGTCGTGCTGGTCGTCTTCAATTTGTGGTTGGTGCCGACCTTTTTGTCACCGGCTGGAGCACCATTGACGCAGACCAACACGACAGTCAAGCCTAATATTTGAATAATTGTATAATAACTCAAGTGCTTTAACATGTTATTTTTTTTTTATTACCTATGTATAAGTAAATAAATTCATCTTAGTGACAAATCATTTGTATGAATAAAATAATAAATAAATACTAAATGGATTTAGATTGTTTGTAAAAGGTAGGATTCGTCTTAATGAAATAATATGGTACAAAATAAATTAATAACGGTAGAATAATAATTATAGGGACGTGCTCATGGTGGGAGATGAGGGTGTCATAATCCCCCCCGATTTTTCTTTTTTTAGTTAAATATCTTGCAATTAAGATACACAATACATAATAACATAAGGTGGCCTTAATGAATGTATTGAATATTTAAGTATTATTTATTATTATCATTATATTTTATATATATGTACCTAGTAATATTTAATATATTGATGTGTTCACGCCTTTACGGAGAGATATTTTATTTACTTTACGGAGAAAAATATTTCAAGATCAAATAATAAAAAAATAGCGTTAGATGCTTTACAAGTCTGTTGTCCTCATTTTTACCCAAGTATAAATAAATTATTAAAAATTGTATACACTTTACCTGTATACCTATACCTTTACCTTTTTACCTGTTTCGACATCAGAGAGATCATTTTCAACTTTAAAGCGAGTTAAAAGTTATCTGAGAAATTTAATGACTGAGGTATAATAGCCACAAATAAAATATTACAAATATTTTTGTTAATTTTATTTCTATACATTTTTATAGGAACGATCAAATGATCTAACTATGTCTAACGATCCATAGAGATATAATTATAACACCAAAAGATTTTGATGAAATGGCCAAAATATCACGAACATTGGATATTATAATTTATATAAGTTTTAAAATAATATATTATGTAAATGAGAAAATGTGTAAATGAAAATGAAAATAATTATTTATATTTTTACATATTGATTTAAATTTATAATGAATAAATGTAAATAAAATTTAAAACTAAGAAGTCTCGAGGGGGTTTGGAGCCCCCCACGAGTATCTGGTTGGTCGACAATTTATATCCCACCACCTCTTCAAAAAAGCTGAACACGCCAATGAATAATTATATTATGTAGCAAAGAAAATAAACGGAATTCTTTTAGATTCACATACCTATACATACGTAAAACGATTAAACTTATTTTACAATTGCCAAAAGATAACAATGAAAAGAAACAAAATAAAAATGCACGAAATGTAATAAATTAAATAGACAACAAAAATTATTATTAACGATTAAATAACAATATACCTATAACTATAGGTCAATAAATTCTGAAAAGGCTTTTGATTAACTTTAAAAAGAAAAATAATAATAATGAAAAGGTAAAATTTTATCACAATATAAATGTATAGGTATACCTAAACTATAATAGAGGTATTATATTATCATAAATTAAATAGCAATAAGTTGTATTTTGCACTTTTTTTAATTGTTGACAGGTTTAAAACCCTATTTTTCTTTAATTATATTTCGTATGAATTTATACAAAATTATTATAATATATAAAACAAACGTTGGGTTAAAATATTAGGCTTAACGCCAATTTTTTAGGTAAGTTATTATTATTTATTAATTATTTAGTTATAAAACGTGTTGGTCTGGCCCAGTTAAAACTTTTAATCCAAACACTACCTAACTGAACTTGGCAATCGCTGCTATAACTCCTAAAGTTTTTTTATTTTTATTAAATATTTAGACACTTCATGACGTCAAAGTTACAAATTAAATATAGGGAAAATATATTTTTAATATTAAGGAATTATAAATATGTGGTAATTTATTTTCATGTAGGTACCTATGTTTTATTAGAAGTCGCTATAGGATTATTAAAATGTAATATTTATTTTTCCATATTGTAATTTTCTTAATTACGAGAAGAAATGAACATTACAAAATTTAAATTTTAACTTTTAAATTTTTTTTAAACTTTTTTTGTTACAATTATTGTTGCACAATTATTTAATGTAGTTTCTTCGAAAACGAATTGGTGAATTCATTATTAATAATGTATTAAATACATAATGCAAAACATATTTTATGGTCGTAGTCTGTAAAAATTGTAACCCCAATTATTCATTCGAATATTTATAGTTTTAAGGAAGGTACCTACTATATTAGTTTAAAATAAGTTTTATATTTTTTGGTTAAATATAATATTTAAAAAATAAATAGTATATAATAATATATATATATATATATATATATTTACATTTTGAATTTAATCATTTTGATATAATAATGAAATGATAGCTTGATACACGTATTGATTCCAATTATATACAAACAGTTTCATCATTGTCATATTTTTTTATAATAAATTCCTTAAAACCTGAATTACTGCCTTTGTATGCTATGACAATAATCGTTGTTTAATAATTAATATTACAAATAATACCGTTTTTATTATTTATACTATTGCGTTATGATTTTTCTTATATAAATATATTTAAAAAAAACCATTATAACCTTCATTAATATTTCCGTTATTTGGACATTTCATTGTAAGATATTTAATTTATGTGATGAATGATGAATGGTATTTGAAATCGAAACTCAAGATTATTATTTCTAAAATATATTAATAATTATTATTCTACATAATATATAAATTAAATGACTTTAACCTATATAACCTATGTATATATATATAGCTACATCAAGTTTTGTTCAGGATCAATAACGATAAATTATCGTTGTTTTAAAATATACAATACATAATACATAAGGTTATATTAGAAATCAATACAAAATAATTATCTTATGTTTATTAATTTATGCCAGGTTTCTATATCCTGTCTGACAATGTTAACATATTTTGACCTAGTCATTTTGTATTTTCCACAAAATATATTAATATTAGTAATATTTTAACAATATGTAAATATAGGTACCTACAGGCCTACATCACTCAAATTTTTGTTTTGTGTATATTTAATAAGAAAACCGTATAAGAAAGAAAAACTAAGTTATTTTTAACTTATGACATAAAGGAAATCAATCATTATGCCAGACTAACATGAATTATATTATATTATATATATATATATATATAAATTATATTCATATAGTTGTTATTTTTTTTTTATAATGAATAATATGTTTATTAATTATAAAGTGTTAATAATTTAATCTAATAATTAGATTCGTTTTATATTTATCTATACGTAAAATTCAGGGTTATCTCGTTAAATGGGTCATCGAAAAGAGTTACGGTATTCAATAATCACAAACATCAGACTAAAACCACGTACTCACTACCCTACGTAATAGATTGAAAAATATTTTCTAATTAATATTTTATATCTTGAGATATCAATTGATTCGAAGCACGTTTTTTATGTTATAATTCAATGAATTTTATTAATAATATAATAAAATATGATACCTTCAAAAGAAGTTAATATTTTACGTGGTACAAGAGTCACATATTATTCGTGTTTCGTATTTGAACGCTATAACGTTTAATTCCGAGTATAAGTATAAAAGTTTTTGGTACGCTATTATTTAATTTGTTATTTGTCTTATTCTTTAAATTAAAAACATACCTTTAATAAATCTCATCTCGATAATTTAGCCCCGGACTTACTTATCTACATTATTTAATTAAGTATTTAAAATAAACAAATAATAATAATTATATTGATATGAGTCCAACTAATAATAGTTATAAACGTAGAAAGTAATAAAATCGACTGAGAAAAATTCAAAAATATTACTCAAATAGCTTTTGTAGTTGAATTTCGGTTCTCGAGATGTTCTTAACTAAGCTATAAGATAGACAAATAAAATTATGAGTTATAAAAACGGTGGGGTTAATGCTTATCCCGCGGTTACCATTTTTGTAACAGGATATTATTCTAAACTTTTTTTATTACTGTATAGATATTGTTGTTATTGCTATGGGGCCGTTACGATACCTATTAGTTTTGAAAATACTCGTACAATATAATATACTAGAACAGCAATTTCCAACCTGGGGTTTGTTAGATAATTTTAAGGGGTAATGGCGGAAAAATTTCGAATTTGTTTTATTTATAAAAATTGGATTTTAAATCCTTTTGATGAAGAATTTTTTTAAAAAAACTTTATTTTTATCAATCGTAGAAAAAAATAATTTGATAGAACTTTCATGTGAAACAACTAGTTAGTTTAAAAAAATACAACTTATTCATTTTTGGTCCGATATTAGAAACAAATATGAGTGATTCTCTGACAAGGCAATTGAGTTCCTAATGTCCGAGATAGAATTTTCTTCTTACATTTTTATTAAAAATAAATATAGAAATTAACTGAACAGAGCTCCAGATTTACGAACATACCTTGCATATTTGAACCTGTATTTAAAAACATTCGAAACAAATTCGAAAATATTCGAAACAAGGTCAATTATCTCACTAAACTTTTACATTATAATTTTTTCATTCATTATATACCTATCTAAGTAAAATAATAAATTTTTTCTTGTGTGACTTATTACAAAATTAAAAATATTTAAATTATTACATCATGTTATATTTATTATTGTTTTTGTTTAAATTGAACCTTTTAAAAGTAATTATGTGAACAAAGTTTGAAAGTTATAATGAGAGGTACAATCTAGCAAAATACAAAGGTTAGGGGTACGGAAGAAGAAAATGGTTAGGAACTGCTATACTAGAACACAATCTCAGAACCGACAAAAGTTGTTTTATTATTGTTTAGTTATTTTAAAAAAATAGGAAAAAATGTTTGTCCAAACGATATTGAATCTTTCGAAGGAAATTCGAGCAGCTAGCAAGACACATTAATAGGTACATGATATAGAGACGTGCGCTAATTATATTATAATAATTTGTTCGCGATAATAAAAATAGTAATAATAATAACGTATTGTCTTACCTACTAACAGGACTAAAGTTGAATATTTCATGACGTAACGCGCGTGTTGATTTGTTTATTATAAACGTATATTTGTGCACTGTATTGTGCGTTGCAACGAGCGTATTGTTCGCCGAACGACCAATATGAGCTCTTATATATTGTCAGTTCCCCTACCAACCATATTAGGTATAAGGTATTATTATTTTTCGTTGACCGAACGAGCGATGTGAGAAAGGTCATATTATTATTATTATTATTATTATCGTACTTGACGATATAATAATAATTGGTTGTCTCCCCTACATGCGGTCGCAGAACGTCAATTATTATTATGTAACAAAACTGCACCGCGTGTAAATTATAACAATACAACATTATGTTTGTATTCAAATAGGATGTACTTATTGTATGTAACTATTTTTATTTATTTAAGCACGTAAACGATCTACGTTTTCAGAACATTGATTCGTATTATCAACAAAGCGATGTATGTAATATAACTATCCTGTTAAGAGGATGTTATATCTCGCATATAATGTAAGTTAATTTAAACAATTTTGCAAATTTAAAGAGAAGCATATTTTGGAGCATATTATTATTATTTTTTTTTTATAAAATATTGCCTTACAAAGAAGTTAAAGATTAAGTATTAAAATAGTTAAATTATTATAATTCTATAACACCATTGAGATAGATAGACGGAGAACTATCTTTCTTACTGATGATTAATATAGAGGTATAACGTCTCATTAAGATGTTAAAGAACGCCATGTTAATATTTTTATTACATATGAACATTTCGAAAAGTATTTAAGAAGAAAATAATAACAAAAATAATTTCCGTATACATAATATTATCTGCCGGCCAAATAATTACAGAAATTGATTGCCAAAATCTCCAAAGTTTTTAAAACGAGACCTTGAAAACTCGAAGTTCGAAGATTGCAACGACTATACGCAATAATATATTGGCGTACAGAGGAAACCGAGTTAAACGAATTATATTAGTGACATTGTTGCTGCCGACCCCATTACGTTGGCAATAGATAATTTAACCTATTACACCACATTGTTGTTGAATTTACTTTGTTCCGCGTCTGAACTGCTCTTCAAACAGTTTCTCGAGGTATGAAAACAACTCGTCTGTAGCCTCCGTATGCAGTATATTATACTTCTCATATTTCAACATAAATTCCCGTTTCGAACACATTGCGCTCATTGAATAAATGTAAAAATAAAAAATGATTTTATTATTGTCAAAATGTTAAACTTAATAAATAAGGAAACTAAATCAATTTATTGCCTTATTGGAATTACGTTTGCGCACGTGAATCATACACAGTTTTGTTGTTTTCACAAATTAAATTTAAAAAAATATAAAATATAAACATCAGACAATATTATTATGATGACAGTTTGAGCATTTGAACACTTTCATCATGTCCTTGCCGTTCGTCCAGTTGTCGTCATGCAAGAGCCGATATAACTCAGTTGAGTTTCTGTAACAAAAGCAAATATTATTTTTGTTATTAGACAATAATGTGTAATACTGTAATACGCGTTTCTTTATAGTGTATTTACTCAAAAGAAATAAAAATAAAGAAACACATAATAAACACTTATATTCCGTTCAAATAATAAAAATATAACCATTTAGGTACCTACAACTACTTATACCATATAATCTATACCTATAATACATATATGTTATACGTTAACGGTTACGTGATATATAAATAATAATATTACTAGTTATAGATGTGACTAGAGTTTTTTTTTTTTTAGTAAAATAGTTAATCTTTAGTCTAATAGTTATATATTTAATAATAATTTGGTTCGGAAAATATAATATTTCATAAATTATAATTTAAAACAATTATTATGTATAATTAATATTGTATACTTACGTATACCACAGTTCGTCGCAGCGCATTCTAAAAATCTTCGGTTTTGATACGTTACAGAATCAGTTCCACAAACAGGATTATATTCATTTGTAACTATTTCTTTGCATCGATTATTGCACGCATTACGTTCAGTTTCACTCAACTCGTTGGAAGTCTGTTCTTGATTTTGATTTTCATTCGTCGGTCTGTTGTTAAAGTTATTACCAGTAAAACCTTGTCCCTGATTCTGATTTGTCGGTCTGTTGTTAAAGTT